>JBBYHO010000001.1:13212672-13228055 GCA_038382025.1 Adansonia gregorii | reverse complement strand
AGTAACTAAATATGCCAAACATAATTAAATTATGTTATTTAGTTAACAGGAGATCTATTCCAAGGAACAAAATTCCCAGGGCAACAAAATAACTAGAAAAACTTGTTACACCAATTATACCTAATCTTGAATTTGGAAGATAAGAATTATGACTTGGATAAAGTTTCTTAAAGCTAGTTTTATCTAAACCTATTCACAAGCTGAGTTTTGGATATAGTTTTTTTTTTAATTTGAATCGATTCGATTTGAATTAATATTTAATAATAAAAATATTTTTTTAAAATTTAATTATAAAAAATATATAAATATTAAGAATTTTTTAATTTTTTATTAATTTATAAACAATAATTAAAGATTGAGTAAAAAATATAAAAATTTTCAAGCTGTGACTCGGTCCATGATGCCTCTAATTTCATCAAATAACATGTATTAAATTTTCTTAATTAGTTCAAGTTTCTGTGATTTTTTTATATTAAGATATTGATGCAATTCAAAATTCGAGTCTTGATTTTTTTTTGTGTGTTTTATATTATTCTTATATATTTGTTGCCTTTTGATAATTTAATTCTTCTTTGTTATTCTCTTTTTGGATCTCAAATATTTTGGCTTTTGGATTTTGGTTTTTTCATGGACTATATGATTTGGTTTCTAGCAAAGTTAGGATCAATTATTTGTTGCAACCTCTTGTCACAATTGCATCCATCAATTGAGAAATCCACTTCAAACGAAAAAAAAGAAAGAAAGAGTAAAACAACATAAATAGGAGCATTCAAAACTCATCAATTGTTTCAAAAGGACAATGATATATACATTTTCTTTTATCTTATTATAATTTCCTTTATTTCCCCCCTAAGACATTAATCAAGACTCACTCTAAGAAAAGTGAGAGATAACAAGAGCAAGAAACAAGAAAGCAGGTAGATGATAAATATAAAAATGCCCAAACTTTTTTTCTTTTTTATAAAATTGTAATCAATCATCTTTTTTTTTTTCATTGAATTTTAAATTTTTTTCATAAAAATAATTAAGTTTCTAAAACCACTTTAACCCTTTTTGAGATGGATTTGATAGGATATAAAAGTGAGAGTTTCAAATTTATAAGGGTATAAAAAACATGGGTTTTCGACCTTTTGGTTAAGGAAGGTATAAAAAGAAAAGCTAATATATATGATGGATGGGCTAAGGTCAAAATATTGCGACAACTTTATAGCATAAAGGAAATAATGGTAAATTATGGTAAAAAGGTAGATGACCCATAATGCTACTTTGGCAGCTCTTTGTTGCCTTTCAAAAAAGAAAAAAAAAAAACTCATAATTAAGCTTCTTGCATAAGCATGAAAGAAAAACCAAAACCCCAAAAAAAAGAAAAACTTCTTTTTTCTTTTCATACCTCATTGATGGCATTACCCACAACAAGCATAGCAATGATAGCCATTTGATGGGGTTTTTATTTATTTTTTCTGCTTTTTATGTAGTTGACATTTGATTTTTCATTTTCTCAATGTGTTTGATTGTGAGATAGAAAATTATAGTCCAATTCTTGCATTTATATTTATTTTCATGATCATGTAGGTCAAAAATTCAAAATATATTAACGTTTAGACCAACTTTACCAATTGATCATAAATCAAAAGTTAATTAAACTAAATGTTGTGGTTGCAAATGTCCATAAAAGGACATAAAGAGAGTTCGTTCAATTTTTATGAGTACTCTGAATCTTTTGGAAGAAAAATTGAAAGATGTTAACTTAGGTATTGCGTTTGAGCTCTTAATTTGATTTTTATTTTAAAATATAAATTTATGCTTTATATTTTATTTATTTGATGTTTTAATTTTAATTTTTATAATTTGAAGTTATCTTTTCATTATGGTTATTTAAGCAATTAATTCATTCGCTTGAACTTTAGGTTGCTTTGATATTTTTGATTAAATGTAATTTGAGCTATTATAACAAATGTACTGTAATTTTAAATTGTTTGTCCATGACCACTCTTTAGTTTTTATTATGATCTAAGAGTTATCCATGATTTTTCCTTTTTCGTTTTGGTAGAAATAATGAATATTTTTTAGAATATATTTTAATTATAATTTTAGATGCCTAAAACATGGGTATGCTAATGATCATCGATTCATAATAATTAATTTTTTTTGTATTTAAAAAAATAAAATTTTACTTTTTTAATAAATAAATAAAAATACATTTATTACTGAATTAAATATTTCGATTAAATACAAATATTATTACTTTTTTTGAATTAACCATGCATATATATATATATGTATTTCTAAAGATGGCCTATTAGTTATGTTTTGGGCTTTAGGAGTTTGATTTCTGATTCGGCACTTTGTGACTCCATAAACCCTCAAACCGACTTTTTCAATTAAACCCAGCGTCACGGGCTGAAGAACAATGAGAACTTGGAGATCCTGAAATTGTTAACATGGCCTGATCGGAAATATATGAACCCATTAGCCCAGAAAGTACCGAAAGTGAACGGAGGCTTGGCCTGAGACCTCGCACGATCCACATTGCTATAAAAGAGGTTTGGACCCGGGCATGACAACATCCGAGTCGAATTAATCTAAACTAATCGGGTCACTCTCTGGTTTTTGAGAAGGCCTGTCGAGTCTTCTTGTCCATGTTCCATCAAATATCGTCAGTAAAATAAATGTGAGGATCGATTATATTAAAAACTAAAGAATTTATTTTTTAGGTTGGTTAGGTGTAGATAATAAGTTCATCCCTAATAAATATATCAGCAGACTTTATTAAATACATTTAAATAAGATAAAATTATTTCTTAATAAATTAAGTAAAAATTTTAAATAATTTTAAATACATTATTAAAAAAGTAAAAAGCCTTTTTCCTAAATGTATGAATACTAAATTGAATTTAATGAAACATATAAGTCAAATTCTTTTAAATATATTATTTAAAAATTAAAAAAATAAAATTTTATTCAAGCAAATTAAATACTTATCGATCTTAAATTAACTTGTGGGTAAACATGCGAACCTCAAGTCAACTCGCAAATCAAAAACCTTAAATTATCATTAAAAATTATTCTCTTAAAAATACATCATTAAACATAAAATTAAAAATAAAATAAAATAAAAATTAATTAATAAAATATTTTTTTCTTAATTGAATAACTATAACAAATTATTTAAATAATTTTTATATTTTAATATTTTAAATAAATAAAGTTGAAGTTAAAATCGAATTATTATGATCAATTAGAAAAAATATGAAATGAACTAAGATATCACAAAAAAAGCTTCAAAAAATAACTAAAATATGATCCGCAAAGCAAGGAAAATAACGTAAACATAAAATTTAATTCGTAAAAAAAATGAAAAACAAATAAATTTTAACACTTTAAACACATAAAAAATAACAAAAAAAATAAAATTTCTCCTAATTATATAACTATGACAAAATTATTTAAATATTTTTTTATATTTTAATATTTTAAGTAAATATATTTAAAGTAAAAATCAAGTTTTTATGTAAATTACATAAAATATAAAATAAATAAAAATATAATAAAAATATTTTTAAAAATAATTAAAATATGATAAATAAATAAATTATTGATACTTTTAAATAAAAAATATAGAAATAAGCAGACAGATTATTTATATTTCCTCTTCTCTCTCTCTCTTTTCTTTTTCTTCTTCTATTTCATTCCTTTCTTCTCTTCCTTTCACTTTTTCTCTCCATTTCCTTTCACCTACTCTCCTTTCTCCCTACCAAAAAAAAAAAAAAAAAGAACGGACATGTGTACCTAATCCTATAACAGTAAAATTACTATATATATATATATAATAAATTAATAATTTTAAATATAATTATATAAATATCATTCATATCAAATTTTTTTAGTTATTTTAATTGAATTGGTATATTTCTAATATGCGACCGTGACATGTGCAACAATGATTCAGATGAGTTCTTAATTGATAAGTTTGAGAGATAAGTACATCATTCTTAGTCGTATGTCATCCCAACTGTCTACTTGCCTCACGGGCATTAGAGGCGCCTGAAATACAATCCTAAAACTATTTCTTCCTTTCTGTTTGGTCTTGGAAGTTGGTAGGAGATTTCGGTAGTTTTTTGCAGGCAAAAAATGGCCGAGACAAAGAGTTTAGCGGTGGTGGGCAGTGGGCAAATGGGTTCAGGTATAGCTCAGCTTGGTGCAATGTATGGTCTCCATGTTTGGCTCCTTGATACTGACCATGCTGCACTTTCCAGAGCCTCCAAATCCATCTCTTCTTCCCTTCAACGTTTTGTTTCCAAAGGTCAACTATCCCAGGTAAAACTTGGTCTTTCATCTTTTTGATGATTCTGTTCTGTTCTGACGGGGTTTTAAGTTATGTTTACACATATTGATGAATTGAACTTGTTTTACTTGGTTTTGTGTTAGGAAAAAAAAAAAAGAGAAGAAAAGAAAAGATGATGAAAACTCAAACGAATAAATTGTGGTGTTAAAGGGCTTTTTTGGATGGAAAAGATGTTTTTTTGTGTTAATCTGATTGAAAGTTAGATTGGGTTTGAGTTAAAACAATTTGAAGTTACCAAAGTAGATAAAAAGGGTTGATCTTGGATAGAGTTTAGATCGAATTTGATTGCTTTAATGTTGCTTTAGCTAATGTTTGGACTTTGGATTAGAGCTGAAGAGAGAAGATTTTTTTGGCTCGAGTGTTTATTTCTAAGATTCTGGAATTTTCGTACTCATAATTCAGCATTAACTTCTTGCACCAGTTTAAGGGTGGGGAATTTGAGAAGTTTGTAGCTCTAGTAGTTGATAGAAGGTTTGGGTGGATGAACTTTTTGATGAGATGATTATTGAGGTGTCATTTAAGGCTCCTTCTTGATATTATATTGGTTTCTGATTTTGATTCTTTGGGGAAAAAAATGTTATTTTGTTGAGGAAGAGGCTTCGGATGCGACCAGTATAAACTGAAGTTGTTTGAGGTATAAAGGAACCGGTTGCATAAGGTCTAATATTAAATACTTTTGGTCTGGTATTGTGCTAAGGCTTAGTGTTATGCTAGTATGAGAAAAGGAAAGTTGAAAGAAAGAGATGAGACATGACAGAGCTGTTTTTCCGTCTAGTGTGCTTTGTCTGCTTGATCAGACCAAGGAAAAGGCAGATCGTTTAGTTTCCTCGTTTGGCATAATGGAAATAGAGTAGTAAATGAGTCAAAAAAAAGAAAGAAAAAGAAGACTATTGTATAGACCATCATACTCTCTTTCTGAAATTGTAGGCAAATAGATGATTTCCCGAGGCTTACGACTTACCTGAATTTCGCAATTACTTAGTTAAAGTATTAGTTTAGCCACAGCAATGGCCCTTCGAGTGGTGAAATAGGGCCGTCTTGCCTGTGAAACAACTTTTCTTCCTAAATGGACCCTGTTACTTGCATGCGTAAAATAATTTCAAAACATTGTGACAGCATTAATGTTAACCTACCTCATAAACAATGTTGGTTTTCTGTAGTATGGGTTGCACTGAGGTTTTTGGGGTGAGGTTGCAATCTGAAACATATTAACTGTACTTCATCTGAAGTATATATTCGAAATATTTTGATGACACTTTAATCAGAATGAGTTATCATTCATCTACCTTGGAAATGAGGTTGTTGGTTTTCCATAACTTGGTTGAGATAAGGTTATCATGTTTGAGGTTGCAATATGAAGAGAATTGCTATCCAAAGTTGGTTCTGGTTTTCAGTATTTCATTATTTCCTTTGGCAGGCTGCTAGTAATGAAGCTTTGAGACGTCTGGAATATACTTTAAATTTGCAAGAACTGCGATCAGCAGATTTTATTATCGAAGCAATTATAGAATCAGAAGATGTGAAGAAAAGGTTGTTTCTCGAACTCGATAAGATCGCAAAGGGTTCAGCCATTTTAGCATCTAATACAAGTTCCATCTCAATTACTCGGTTAGCATCTACAACTAGCAGACCACACCAGGTTAGTTCAGTGCATCTTTTCTAGTTTTGACCCGGAGCCATGTTTTGGAATATTTGATACAATTGACAATCACATCCAAAATTGCATCACGTCTGCTTTCCGACCATTCATCAATTGTCTCTAACCAATTTCAAGGTGTCAGGACTCTGATAAGGTTGAAGCAACATTTTTGTTTTTTTAACAGGTCATTGGAATGCATTTTATGAATCCTCCTCCAATAATGAAGTTGGTTGAGATTGTTCGAGGTGCAGACACATCGGATGAGACATTTAATGCAACGAAAGCCTTGGCAGAGAGGTAATGTCCGATTCAAGAATGCGTGTGAAAAAACATAAATAACTTCTTTTTGCTGGCGAGTTTCTATCTTTGTTCAGGCTTTTGCATGAGTGAGCAAGCTAAAAACATTCCCTAAAAACCTGAATTTCAAAAGTTGTTATTTTCCTCTTATGGCTTTGGTGTATTAGTAGAAAGGCTAAAAGGATGGGGGAAAATGGAAGTGGTGCTGTGGGGAAAGAGATTCATATAAGCCGGCTACAATTTTGAAAGCTACAGTTAGTCTTATACATTCTTGAATTTCAGGTATCTAAAGACATTCTCGAATGTTAGGTATTTGAGGATTTTGATGCAGATCCCATATAGTGACCTGCATCATGATTGGTCCAGATCTTATGTTTTGTACATTGCATGGAAGCAAATTTATAGCCAAAGCATAAAATGTTTATAATTTATACAGAATTGCTGTGAGGACCATATGAAAAATAAATTGTAATAAATGAAGAGGTTAGATATTTTCTTATTCTCTTCTTAAATTTTCTACTTGATTTTAGCCTTAGTTGGTCATGCCTTCCATTTATTCTTTTAACATTTAAACCCATGGCCGCCTGTTTTCCAAGTTGCAAATTTCAGTTGGATCTGATAAGCAATTTTTTACTGCCATTTTAACCAGACCACGAATTTGCAGGTTTGGTAAGACGGTAATATGCTCTCAAGACTATTCGGGCTTTATTGTGAATCGAATCCTTATGCCAATGATAAATGAAGCTTTTTTCACACTTTATACTGGAGTGGCCACCAAGGAAGATATTGATACAGGAATGAAGTTGGGAACAAACCATCCAATGGGTCCCTTGGAGCTTGCGGATTTCATCGGACTAGATGTGTGCTTATCGATAATGAAAGTTCTATATAGCGGTCTAGGTGACAGTAAATATGCCCCTTGTCCTCTTCTTGTGCAGTATGTTGATGCAGGTCGTGTTGGGAGAAAATGCAGTATTGGGGTATATGACTACCGTCCTAAACCTACAAAACCATCTCCTCGACTCTAAATATTTTTTATTTCAAGTATAATGGATAACAAAAATATTGCCTAATAAGGCTTATAAGTCATATCTTGAGTTGAAAATTTGGCCGGACAAACTTCCTGGAATCAAGTGGTGCTTTTCATCCAAAACTTCCTAAACACAGATTTTAAACATCTATACTGTATGTACCTTGAATTTCTGAGAGAAGGTTACTTGCTACTATTTTCATTTATTCCCTTTGTCTTCTTAAAGCACGGTATTACTGGGGGAATGAGATGGGGACTCTTCAGTTAATTCTCCTTGAGCTTTACTGCGTGCTGTGAACTTCAAATTAACTGCTAAAAGATCTCTTAAGTATCTCTAAAATCTTTTATGCTATGGATTTAAGGAGATGAATGTGAAATGAATGCAAATTTTATCTTGTTTTGAATGTATAAATCTGTGTTCAATTTGTTATATACAGTTAGAAATCTTTATCTTAAGAGAGAAATAAATGGCTATATTTTTTTACATGGCTCCTTATCTCTTTAACTTTATGTTACTCAGAATTGGGTGTTATGTTCAGTTGCCTTATTAATGAAAATGTCTACCATATACAATTACCTTCCCCAATACTTGGTTACCTACAGATGTATGATTCTACCTTAAAGTTGGTTTAATTTGCAGCCATAAAAGTTGTTTAACTGATTGACAAAGTGGGCTACCCTGTATCCAAAAAAAGGTGATACAGCTGTCAGATGCCAATTGAATCAACAATAATAAAAAGGGCAAAAAGGGCCAAAACTGGATTGGAATTCTTGACACGCATCATGCTTCGATAGGCTCTTTTAGATGAATATAGATATATTTTTATTTTTTTAATATAAGTTATTTTTAATTTAATTTTAAATATGTGTTTTTTTTATTTTGTATTGAAAATTCGTCCGTTGAGGTGGCAAGAAAGTAAATACGATTGAAACTCGAGTTGACGAGTTCTCGCCATCTTTTATCAGTGAGTTCTTGCTTTTTAAGGAGAATTATAAAAAATAAATTAGTAAATAATTATTAAATAAAAATAAAAGTAAAAAAATAATTTCAGAAAAAGAAAATGATATTTATTAATATTATTAATAAGAAGATTAAAATTATCTAGCTATCTCTATTTGGCTTGCTAATCGACTATCCCCTATAAATATTTTTACATAAATTATGCATAAATATATAAATGATTTATCGTGTCAGAAGGAATTTGATTTTTCATGCATATGCTGCGTCTCTCAAATTTTTAATATTCATTAGTTAAATATTATCTGTTGTGTCAGAAAGAATCTGATTCTTTATGCATCTGTCATATCTCTGGAGTTCCAAAAAATCTATACTAAATTTAATACACTCATACAACAAACCCAAAACTCATAATAACTTTAAATTATCAGCATATATCATTACTATTATATTAAAAATTAAAAATCTATAATATTTATTCAAGTATAAATTTAAAATTGTATTATTTATCTTATTATTATAAAAAAATATGTGTTGGGAGTTCACCTTCGGACATGACAGATAATATTTGACTAATGATTACTAAATTTTTTAGAACTCGAAAGATGTGATAGATGCAAAGTAAATCAGATTCTTTCTGATACGATAGATAATTTATATATTTATACATAATTTATGTAAATATATATATATATATATATGAGGGAGAGTCGATTAGTAAGCCAAAAAAGAGTAGATAGATAATTTCAATCTTTTTATTAATAATTTCAATAAATATTATTTCCTTTGTTAAAATTATTTTTTTTGCTTTCACTTTTATTTAATAACTATTTGTTAATTTTACTTTTTTAAAATTTTTTTTTGAAATGTCTCAACAATTTTTCTCTCCCGTAGAACTCGCCATATATGATGGCAAGTTTTAAACAAATTATCTCACCTTCCCTCATAGCGAGTTCTCAGTATATGAAAGAAGCATATTTCGAAAATTAATTTAGAAATGATAGTAAACTAAAAAATAAAAAAAATTTATAATATTTCTATAAAAAGGCCGCTACAATCCTCTCTTAAAAAGTAAAATTAACAAGAAAACTCAAGTAGCGTTGTGGTATGCATTGTTGTTTTTAGGGAACTCCATCGAAATCTTCTATTTTATGTACCAGATACCAAAGTTCTTCATTCATGTGGAATGATTAAGAATTAAGATTGATAGGTTGCATTTGAAAGCGCGGTGGAGATTTCATGTGTCCAATGCTATTTCGGTACTCTCGGGTAGTGGGAATCCCTTCTTCCAAATAAAGTTTAAGCTGCTAAGATACGAATTTAAGATCTTAAATTGTCTTAGAGGCAAAGGAAATAAAGGGTAATATTGTTATGGATAAGTTTTTTTTTTTTTTTTTCCTTCCAAATTCAACCTCATGGTAATAATGCAAATGCCATGTCCCATATTGCTTGCCAGCTCAGTAACCTTTAGTTTAAGGCCAGGAAAATTAGAAGGAGACCCTCCTTTTTGTAACAGATGATAGCCAAGTTGACCCACAATGAAGAAAAACTTCATTATGTCTGAGCGTGGGTAGCCCCCATTCACCTAGGGGGCCACTGTTGCTTCTCTAAACACTAAAAGTTGGCATTATTAGGCAGCATCTTCTTTATTGAAAGTGATTGAAGTGGAATCCAATGGTGGTAATTGCAAAATCTTGGAAAAATATAAACAACATTATTAGACAGGAAACAAGCTAGAAAAAGCTTTTAACATTCTATACATAAGACTAGTTTTAGGACATTTTTTGAAACCAGGCAAAAGCCATGAAGTTCTTGTTCCAGTGTCCTTGCTGTTCTTGTTTCTGCTTCATGAAACCTAAGCAAGGGCAACCAAAGATGAAGGATGCTAAGGCGGAGAAAGAGAAGGAAGTCAAAGGGGATAAGGCAGAGTGAAAAAATTACATTACAACCCCCCACATTTGGCACAAATGATGATATATCTTCAAGTAAATTGTACGTAACTTTCTTAAATTTTCTGAGTTTTTGCATGAAAAATTCTGCATTCTCATCCTTATAGTATTGCCTTGTATTATTAATAATAAAAAATGTCGTTTTGATCATGTTTATCTTCGTAGTTCAATTCGAATTTATGTCCTGCAAATGTTGCTCGATGATCTAGATTATATCGATCTGCATCGTTCGGAACAGCAGATCTACTTGTATTCCTACATTTTTCTGAGAAATTGATGATAATATCCATAAAGGGGGGGGGGGTAGGCTATATCATTCTCCAAGTTTCTGTTTTAATGTTCTATTTTCGGTATTTTAACATCATAATCTGGGATTTGTTCGGTATTTCCCGAAATGTAGGATCTAATTCATTTGCTAGAAAATATTTGGTCTGCACTCAAGAATTGAGACATTCATTAGGTTTGAGTTCAATGTTATGACATCGTGGTTTATCTTCTAAGAAACAGTTAGCCTGTCATGTTTTTATTACAGTTTTCAGCAATGTCGGCACTCTTTAGGATGCATTTCCAAGTCAGTAAACATCAATAATCCCAGAAAGTGAAGCTTTTTTGATAGACAATCCAACAAGAAACAAAGGAAGTAAACTTCATTAAAAGAAATTTTAAAAAAAAGGAATAATAACATAACTTGTATGCTCATCATTTCTTCAGATTGAAAGTCTGGAATTTCATTGTTTCATGTTTCAAAATAGGGCATGATAAGAATTGTAACCAAAAAAAAGAGAAGCATGTGAAGAAAGGGACAAAGAATAATGTAAGGAAAGGACCCACACGACCAATACATTGTTGCTTTCTCGATATGTAACCAGGATTTCATCTGGGAAATTACTGTTAGGCAATTTCATGCAATCAAAAATGCCATTCATCAATGATTTTTGTTTAATTTTATTTTTAAAGGATGAACATATATCATCAACCTGAACATTTAGTGTTCACTTTTTTGGGGTCAAATGGTAAGATTGTAACAAAAATCAAGATAAACTGGTAAATTGCACCAAAATATATACTGGTAAATTTGATCTTTTCACTTTTATGTATTCAGAGCTTAATGTAATTTCATTTTTTTAAACTTTGTCTACATTTTCATGACATAGTCACTTAATTCTTAGTTTTAGTGCTAAATATAGTGTGAGGATTTATTTATAAAACAAGTTTACTTTTCCAATTCATACCCTGTGAATCTGAATTTACTTTTGGCATCTGAATAATGACTCAAAAGTGATTTCAATCAATTTCGAAACCTCTAAAGAAAGTTCGGTAAATATATATTTTTTTTAAAAACAATATTTCACCAAAAAAAAAAAACCCAAAAAGAAAATTTTAGTTGCAGTAAAAAGTCAAGCAACATCATCTTGAAGGAAAATAATAACTGTTAAGAGTTTAATTAAACTCCGTTTGAAGGTTTTAATTTATTTTATAAAGAAATAGTAGTATAAGAATTAACAAAGGGGTCGTAAATAATTAAATTCAAATCAAAAATTTATTGATTGATATTTTCAAGAATAATTACATAAATCTATTAAGTTAAGTTATGCAATCAAAAATTTTTACTTTGAATATCGCACGTGTGAGATGGAGAGAAGATCAATTCTTATTTTGTAATCTAATATCACATGTAAAAAAAAATTATATATGGAGATAATGAGATAGCTTAATCCCATAAATAAATTGGTGTAATAAATCTAAGTATTAATTTTTTTATACAAAAAAGATCGAGATTTAGAAAAAATTAAAAAATTTATAAATTTTGATCAACCCTTAATCTTATTGAAAGTCAGCTCTTTAAAAGATACCAATGAATTATTTGATCTAAGCCTGAATTTTTTTCTCAAATATTCTTAATTTAATTAACCCTTAATAATACTCTTTTTGAGAATCATCATTACTTTTTCTCAAATATTCTTTCATAAAAAAGGGGAAAAACATTACTTTTATATATGTATTTATCATCATTTTGAATTCTGAAACAATTAGAATAATGAAACAAAAGTTTTCAAATCAATTAAGTTCAACTAAAATTTTGAAATATTTTGCAATGCTTTTTTCCAAATAAGGTTAGATGCATGAATCCATCGACCTTATTTTCCTTTTTTCTAATCTTTTAGTGATTTACTAATTTCCTTTTGTTTGTCATCTACTTGCATCAACATTGTAAGTCGCATGCTGCCTTTTTGACTTTAGGCTTTAATTGTCTTTCTTGAATGAAGGAGATGAAATCATGGGGACTAATAGGATACTGATAATTGGTAAGTACTTTTTTTTTTCTTATGTTCATAACATATTACATTAAGCGAAATTTGGCAATTTTTTAATTTTTACATTTAAATTTTATTTTTTTATTATCAAATAGTCAATGTTTTAATTTGATGAAAATTCTACTCTTAAGTAAATAAAACCACAAAAATCATCAAAGGCCTTCACTAAGGGTTTGCACCCTAATATTAATTAATTAGTAACTTATAAAATTCATATAAATGAAAAGCATTATATACGAATTTTTTTTACTTTAAAATTTAAATTTAATTTAATTAATTTATACAATAATTTTTAATAAATAATTTTTAATAAATTTAAAATTAATTAATTATTTTTAATAAATAATTTTTAATAAATTTAAAATTTAAACATTAACATACAACAATTTTTATAATCCCAAATTGCAACCCCTATTAAAAAAGATATTAATTTTTATAATATTGTCCCAATCGTTGTGTTACATTCTCACAAAAGTTGAAAAGTTAGCTCAGCTTGGACTATAGTTTTCAAACGTGTATTGCTCATTCTTCTTTGTTAGTAAAATACATCAATCGTTCGTCATTTTTGTACAATATCTTTCTTCGAGATCCATTTTTTTTTCTGTAATATTTTAAATATATTTAATGTCATTCAATTGGCCGAGAAAAATTCAATGAAATATGTCATATCAATGTCACATTTAAAGGTTCACGTGACCTAAATTTCAACTCAAATGGGTCCACTTGTTTGCCAATAATTGCCGCTTGAATATAAAGTGGCACTGAGCTTGCAAATTTTGTTAGAATTTAATGACGGTTTGATGGACTTAGATGTATTTGAAATATTTTTAAAAAATATATTATATTTAAATTTTAAATTTTAAATGTTATCAATAAAAATAAAATATTATCATGCATGTATGATGCAATTTACTCTCTTTTTTTAATCATCTTGAAGCTTTTGACAGGGTGCAATGGTTAGTTTATTTGTTGTTGAATATGATCTGCTACCATTTCTTTTATAGATATCTCATGCTATAAACACTGAAAGAAGAGAAACTTTTAGACACTAAACCTGTCCGAAAGTAAGATAATTTGTTTGATTTAAAGTAAACTGAGTTTAGGTATAAATTTTTTTAATTAAGTTAATTTCATTGAATCTAAATCACTGTTTAATTAATAAATATATTTTTATTTAAATTTAATTATAAAATAAATTATTTTAAAATTTTAATTTTATTTAAAAATAATAATATAAATTAAAAATTCAAAATAAATTTAAATTTAAATAAAAATTAAAAAAATTTAAACCACAACGTGTGATCATGAGTTACAGGCTGGACATCCTCTTCGAGCTAAGAATGCCATGGCTCTCACACTCAAACTTCCTATCCTTACTGTTCTTGTGGTTGTCGTCCCTTCTTTGGTATTTGGTCTTAATATTTGGGCTGGTTTCTAAAAACCTACCCTTTCATTAAATTTTTTTTTTTTTCCAAACACTTAAATAAACTGTCCTTAATTATTCATATAATTTCTCATTCTTAAAAAAAAAAATCCATTATTTTCTTAACATTTCTTAAAAATTACTCACATTTTAAATATTATTTTTTTAAAATAAATAATTTATATATAAAATATCAATTTTTCCACGGTGGTAAATTCTAGTATGGGCAACAAGGCTGGGAATTGCATATGCATTTTTATATATATATATTTGAAAATTTCAATAAAAATTAAGGTATTTTACTTGTAACATCAAAGTTTTTGACTTAAAAGGTATTTCCATGTACATATTCATGCTTAAAGTGTGTGTTTGAATCCTCCTTTCGAAAAGTAATAAGAAAAAAAAGAGAGGTTATTTTATTAGTAAACTTCATGTTAAAATTAAAGGTTACAAGATCAAATAGTTAATTATTAAGATTTATTTACATGGTTTTGTGTATTGGGGTTTGTCACTTACCCACCTGATAAAAGAAAGTTAAAGAAATCGTAGATTTAATTTTATATGTGAATGCAAGGGTTAGTTGATCATCTTTATAGGATGAACTTAAAATATTACAATTTTCAATTTGTTTCTTTTGTCCCAATAAGCCAGTAAGGTCAAAGTTAATGTTATCTTTATAATTATAATATTTAAATTTCTTTATTTTCAAAATTAAAAACTTTTAATAAAAATATTTTAAACTTAAAAAAATTTAATTATAAAATTTTCATTGCATATTTGGAGTGTTAGTAAACATTTCAATAATTTAAGTGCATTTGGATACGCGAAATAAACTCTTTTCATTGTGCTCTAACTATTGTTTCGTCATTAAATTTTTAAAAATTCAATGTTAAAATGACGTGATGGTGTGATGGGAGAAACTCTCATTATCCATCAAAATCAATCATTAATCTTGAATAAATTATTTTATATCAAATTTAATTAAGGCATCAAAGTATTTAGGTATATGATCTGTTCGAAGCATACTTAAAAATAACTTTGGTTTTAATGTTAAATCAAAGAAAAAAAAATCCTTACAAAATGAATGAATGTTGTTCCAACAAAATGCCTAAATTTGTTAAAATTAGATAGAAATTGAAATAGTGACGGGGAGATATTATTTTCTATTCAAACAAACAAAATAAATTAATGACTATCTGAATAAGCGATAATATCTTCAAACTTGTTTGCCTCAAAGTATTGTTCGAATAGGATTTAGTTTATATAGGAAAAAAAACGGAAACTTTTATATAAAGTCACCGCATAGTTGCAAATCAATCCATCAAAAAGCAAACATTTTTTTACTATTGTAATTCTAAGATTTCTGTCTATTGTAAATGGGTATCGGGGGATTCTTTCTTAGCCTTTACTTTTTCATATTTGGTGGT
>JBBYHO010000001.1:13196619-13211826 GCA_038382025.1 Adansonia gregorii | reverse complement strand
AGGGCAGTTTTTCCTACCCTGATAGAATCTGTAATCAAGAAGTAAGAAATTGAGTTTATGCTTGACATATATATATATATATATAGTTCTAATTTTTAAATAATGCTTATAGGTTATTTTACACATTAAAGATTTATTACAGTCATTAATTTACAGTTTCATTTTTATTTGTAGTCGGCATTCACCGTAATTGATTATGGGAACATCCGTTTTGTCTCCGACCAAAATTCAAATCCTTTTTATAGATTATAGATCTATAATGCTTGGTTGGATAATTGATTGATTGATTGGGCGTTGACCTAACAGTTTATTCATTGATAGTCACTTTGGTAAGTTGGACCAAGCAGGTAAAGAATGGGAACTTATGTTTGCCAAACCAGAGATTGGAACTCCTTCGGGCCTCAAGGCAAGATCTGTCACAACAAGTATATACAAGGACACTGGGTTTAGGAACATTATCCACAAGCTTTACACGAGCCCTATAGACACAATCTTTTGCTCAGACACCAATCAGAGCATGTGCTGTCAATTACTTGTCGGTTTAATACAGCGAGATGAGATTGTAATGATTGGCTCAATGTTTGCAACGACAGTGCTAAGAGCCATCAAGTATTTAGAAGATCAATGGAAAGGGATGTGCTCCAACGTGAAAACAGGTCGAATAAGCGATTGGATCAGTGACTCGGGATGCAGGCATGCACTGCCATTGATCTTGAAGCCTGATCCTGAATTGGCACATTCGATTGAAAACATATGACGTTGTGAATCGCGGGAAGGAAAAATAAAAAATCTATGGCCTAAAGCGAAGTTTGTTGGTGCCATTACTACTGGTGTTATGAGTCAATATGCTATAACACTTGAATTCTACAGCGAAGGGCTCCCTTTGGTATCCACCATGTATGCTTGTTCTGAAACTCCTTGTGGGATCAATTTAGAACCTCTAAGCAAACATTCCGATATCTCTTAAACGTTTCTTCCCAAGGTCGCGTACTTCGAATTTCTTCCCGTGAAGAAAGACGGTCTAACAATGTCCCAAGAGGTTCGCTTTAATAGTGTGTCTAATCACCGTGAATCTATAGAAGTGAAGAGCAGCAATGAAGATATCGAACCTGTTGATCTTGTAAATGCGAAGCCTGGTCAACATTACGAACTTCTCGTCACGACATCTGCAGGTAAAATCCCCCCTCCAAATTTAAATATCCTACTACTTTTTCAAAGTAACATCCGAACA
Organism: Adansonia gregorii; assembly: GCA_038382025.1. Classification (NCBI taxonomy): domain Eukaryota; kingdom Viridiplantae; phylum Streptophyta; class Magnoliopsida; order Malvales; family Malvaceae; genus Adansonia; species Adansonia gregorii. The sequence goes on along the minus strand of JBBYHO010000001.1, from coordinate 13,210,595 downwards.
GAAATGGGAACGATGTAATGCTGTCTTTTATGCTCCTTTATTTTTCCCCCAGGATTATAGCGATATAAAGTTGGAGATATTCTTATGGTAACTGGTTTCCATAATAATGCACCTCAATTCCAGTTTGTGGGGAGGCAAAATGTTGTTCTAAGTATTGGTGTAGATAAAACAAGTGAAGATGAGCTCTTTAAGGCAGTGACAGAAGCAAAGACTACTCTTCTCGATCCGACCGGATTCATCTTGAGAGGCTACACTAGCTATGGTGACACTTCTTCAACACCAGGTCACTATGTCTTATTTTGGGAGCTTAAGGCGAAAGAAGGCAACAACGTAAAAGAGCTTGATCCGAGGATAATGGCTGAATGTTGCTATAAAGTGGAAGAGTCATTGAATGCAGGCAAGACAATGCAATTGGAGGTTTGGAGACCACGGTAGTAAAACAAGGAAGTTTTGATGCATTAATGGATTACTATGTGTTCCAAGGAGTTTCTTTGAGCCAATACAAGGCACCTAGTTGCATCAAATCCAAAGAAGCCATTGAGATATTAAATTCAAGAGTGACGGGAAAGTTTTTCAGCCCAAGAACTCCATAAAATCTTGGGTCTTGAACTGTGAATTTAACTGGCAATAAATCCTCGCGAAACTCTTTAATCACACCATTAATGCTGAATCAAATTTCAGAAGGAAAAAATAGACTGCCTACTTTGACACGCAACCATGCTCTATATTGCCTACAACGTGCTAAATCTGGAATCAGTTCTGATGCATCATATGATTCATGCCAATTTGTCCAGTCAAAGGCCGCCATTGGCAACCACCTAAGGACCAATGTGTAAGTAAATATTTCGGTAAAAGGTTATAGGAAATTCTTATACTATAATCCAAGAAAAAAAAAATTAAATTAAATATTTTTATTTTTATAATTTTATAATTACAATAAATAAAAAATAATTAATAATATTAAAAAAATTATTTAATTAGGTTTAATGTTGGATTTATATTACTTTTTTATATAAAATTTTAAATTATAATATGTCTTCATTTATTTGATAATTTTTTAATATTTTTAATCATTTTTTTATCTATTATAATTTTAAAAATATAAAATTAAAATAATAATTTTAATAATACCAAAATTAAAATACTTTCATCCGCTAAACTTTTAACAAATATTTCCAGGTTCTTACATTCAGTCTTACCTTTCAAAGGATCAAATCAGTACATGTTTACGCACAAAATTGTCATGTTCCACTTACGAACGGAGATTGAAGATAATTTTAATAAACAGAGAAAAAGACCGGAGCATTACTCTTTAGAAGGCATATTTTAAAGCTCCCGCAACACTCTGCTTTTTTCTTTTTTTTCTTTTTTTAAAGATTCTCCTTATTCTTGTACCTATATATAAATAACGCCCCTGTTTTTGCATGGGCTATACCAATAGCAGTGGCTGCAAAAGGAGGCTTTGAAGATGGGGAGTGTGCCGCAAGCTTGTTTAGAAACCGAAGCAGTGAAGGAGACAAGGTCTTTGATATCTGAGCTTTGCCGCCAGTTCTATAACCTCGGATGGGTCTCAGGAACTGGTGGCAGCATCACCATGAAGGTCCATGATAGTTCTATTGCTAAGCCTCAGCAACTCATCCTCATGTCCCCTTCTGGTAACTATTTCTCGATCAATCATCTTGTGCATTTTTTGCGGGGGGTCTTTTTTCGATGTTTCTTTGGCTTCTGAATATTTGGTATTGAAACTCAAATCTGTGTGTTTGAAACTTTTATATAATTGTTTTATATCTGGATCAATATTATTGGTTTTTCTTGATATTTTTGGTTCCCGGTCCTGGTTATAAGCTCAAAGTTCCGTTTTTAATGATCAATTTGTGAAGTTTGATCTTTGGTTCTTGTTATTTTAGCTGAATTATTTATTTCTAACTTTTTGATTTCTGGGCTTTGTTATTCTAGCTCAAACATGAATTTTATTATAATTAATTTGGGATGTTTGATATTATAGGTTGTTTTTGTTTTTACTCTTTTTTTTTTGTTCACGGTTCTTTTGGGTTATGGGCATTTCATATTCAGGCTCAAGTCTGTCATTGTTTATTAATCCAGAATTTTTTAGGCATTGTTGTTATTCTAGTTGAAGATTTTCATTTCTTTTTGCTTCTGTTGTATGTCATTCAAGCTCAAATTTCTGTTTTTTTTTTCTTATTAATCTAGGGGGTTTGATATCTTAGCCCTTGCTGTTTTAGATCACTTATTTGTTTTCCTTTACACTCTTTCCTTTGGATATTAATTATTCTAGCATGAATGACTGTGATATGTTGGTTTTGGTAAGTCTAGCTTGAACTTTTCCCCGCTTTTGTTTTATGATTTTCAAGCCCAAATGATTTTTTTTTATTAGTCTGACATGTCCCTGCCTTTCCAGTTTTGATTGTTGATTTACTCCGGCCATATGATTCTAATTGTCGTACTGACTTCCTTTTTTTCATGAACTATGGATACTAATATACTCTGTAGACAGTTCTGTGGATAGAACTTTTCTTTTGCTACATACCGTATATTGTTTTTCATCTTCAATTGCATGTTTCTTTATTTCTTTGCGTTCTTCTGATTACTGGAAGATTGTTGCTTAAGAGTACCTCTTGTGTTCTCTTCTGGCATAGCTTCATTATGGGTTTGTGACTTGGTACTTTGATAGGTGTTCAAAAGGAGAGAATGGAACCTGAGGACATATATATATTATCGGGAGATGGGTCTATCTTGTCTTCACCTTCTCCAAAGCCATACCCTCATAAGCCTCCCAAGTGCTCTGATTGTGCTCCTCTTTTCATGAAGGTAAGTATTAACTATACTTTTAAATAACAATTGTTTGACATTGTCTAACCAATCATACAGTTTAGTTTCCCAAGTATTATTTTTTTTCTTTTGAAAATTGGTAATCTTATGATATGGTTTACTCGGTTGATATTGGATTATTTGTTAGGATAGCATGCTTTTATGATATGTTTTATTTTTAAGCATCATTAGATTGATTTTTTATCTAAGAAGTTTTTATGAGAAAATGGGCACTTATGATGCTGGTAAATTCGAGCTCTTTATACTGTAACTTTAGTTGCTTCCATTTGATTGCTGAGAAAACAAAGTGAAAGGAGGATGACTAACGTTTCCCATAATTGGTTTTACTTGTAAATCACCTCTTCTCCCATCAATTAAGCCAGATAGAGAACTAAAAAGGAATAGATGTGAAACTTCTTAACTGTCCCAAAAGTTAATGAATCGAAGATCAGAAACAATGATTTTAATGGTGTGTTCCTGTATTTGGCGGTATCTGATTGCTGACCACTATTGGATTGAAATCAGAGTACAGTCAAGTGTTGCTTGCTTTGGTGGAAAAATAGATCAAAGATCCCAGCTACAAATCAATAACCAGCAGATTTGATTCTCATCTTGTTTAGGTGCTCTGGATCCCTTCTGCACTTTATAGCGAAGGGTGTAAAGTTAAGTTATGCATGCAAAATAGAAACCCAATAGTGATGTTTATTCTTGCACTTGCTGCAGCTAAATTGTTAAAATTTACTTTAACAGTAAATCGTGATTGTTACTTCTGTTACATCCTTAAAACTGGTTGACATTATCTTGTTTGAGCAATCTGGAATACAACTCATTAACTAGTTAGGCTCTTATTAATTCTTTTACCCAAGGGTTAGTTGCAGATTACTTGGTTTAGTTAAAGAGTCAAAGTAGTACTGCTATTTGTCACTACGTTATAAATGTTTAATCTGTGAGGATTATGTTGATGAATTATATATGACAGTTGTAACTGGATCAGCCTTTACAAGAATGCCCCGTTCTTGCTTTATACGTTTTGGGTTCTGTATTTATCTATAAATATTATTTTTCCCTCATAATTCAGGCATATCATATGCGTAATGCTGGCGCTGTTATCCACAGTCATGGAATAGAATCTTGTCTTGTAACAATGCTCAACCCACTTTCAAAAGAGTTCCGTGTAAGTGGACTGTAGTGTTATTTTACAGTATGCTTCTCTTTATTTCTCTGGATTTTGATTTCTTTCTTTACAGCTACACATCTGTGTTCTTTTAGTGATTGATTTTTTTTTTCTCTTTTGGATTTTTGCAGATCACTCATATGGAAATGATAAAAGGAATTCAAGGACATGGTTACTATGATGAACTTGTGATTCCAATAATTGAGAACACAGCCTATGAAAACGAGCTCACAGATTCTCTTGCCAAAGCTGTATGTTTCGTTTGTATTCATCTTGTCAATAGCGATTATGAGATTGGTTTATGGTGATAATAAAATGTAAATGCATCTGAATAAGGTTATCGGATATTCTAAATCAACGAGGAGTATGTGTCTATTTCCTAGTACCACTTTGCTAAACCAGTCTCTTGATGAATAAGTGTTGATGACCTTTACCCACAACCTTTCTTGAATCTTATATTCTTATGTATGTTTACTTATTGATGAGACCTTTTGGGGTTGAAAAGGATACTTCGTTTTTGATGAGACCTATTGTGGGGAAATAAGAGCATACTTCATTATTGATCTGAAGCATGTCAAATACCTATCACCAAGAATCCAATTCTATGGTTAGACAACCCTAAATGATTCTAAAGGATTACGCAAATCCCTTCATGTTCTGGGTGATGAGAACATATTGTGTCCACTTCATTGCAGTTCACTAGAAATTCGTTCTGTTTTTTGTTAAACCATTCATTTCCGTTGAATTTATCCATTCATAATTTGTTTTAACTCAATTGAAGTTCACTTTAATGCTTTTCAGATTGAATCCTATCCTAAAACAACTGCTGTGCTTGTTCGCAATCATGGCATATATGTATGGGGAGACTCATGGATCAGTGCCAAAACTCAGGTTCGTGAAACTTATGTATATATTTGAGTTCCAACTCGGGAAATTTCAGAATGTGTATCTGGAGCCTCTCTCTCATGGCCTTACTGTTGCTTGCAGTCACCAAAAATTTTGCTATGGTTGACTTATCATGATTCATCTGTACGGTATAAATTTTGCATACATGTGAATCGGAATATAAGAAGAGTAAAAAGAAAAACCTTTATTACAAGTTGATTCTCCTTTCTAGTAAGATAGAGATTCTTACATGTTGTGTTGGTCGTATTTTGTTGCTTACCTCAGCTGTGACATACTATTTCAGGCTGAATGTTACCATTATCTCTTTGATGCTGCCATTAAACTTCATCAACTAGGTTTGGACTGGTCTACTCCAGATCATGGCCCCATTCAGCATGTTAAAGGAGTTTCATGCATCAATGGTTGGATAAATAAGGCAGGGACAGTGTATTCAAATTATACTGCCAAGCCACTTCCAGTAAGAAATTTACATATTTTCCTTTCAATTGGATAAATTCAGGATTTAGACATGATAGCATCTCTAACAAAAAATTTCACATGGAGGAACTGTCTTTAACACAAATGGGTGAATGACGTATTGGTAGTCTCTGATTGTTTTATCGCTACACAAGAAGATTGTTACGTTCAATTGTCCGAAATACGCTCTCATCTGCTATTTTTCTGTTGCAGCATTGCATTGTGCTTGACATCGAAGGAACTATTACTCCTATTTCATTTGTAGCAGATGTTCTCTTTCCTTATGCCCAAAACAATGTCGGGAGGCATTTGTCTGCAACATATGCTAGCGCTGAAACCCAAGATGATATTAAGTTGTTACGTTCTCAAGTAAGATTTTTCTTTGGACCTTCTAACATTTTATCAAATTTTGCATGTCATTATGATACAAATTTTTTGGATTTGCTTCTGGAGGCAATTATTTTTCGTATTTTTAGAGGAAAGAGCTAATTTTAAGAGTTTAGCCACAATTGACTGTCAAATGGATAAGAAACCATGCTCCTATTGTTTATAATATAAATTAGGGAATTGAGAGTCGCATATATTTTTCACTGGGATCACTTTTGATAGATGCTTCTTACCGGAAATTATATGCTTGCAGCTTTGGCTAAGCTGCAGCAGTGAACTGCAATTGATTGCTCCTTACCTGTAAATCAGCTACTCATGCTTCTCGAGCATATCCACATAACGAGTCTTGTCCAAATGAATAACATATATGAGCTATTCAAATTGTTGGTTGGATTAGATGAGGATAGGCTGACCTTTTGGCTTGATGCTTAAATTTAATTCAATCAACTCCCATTTAAATGATATGCTTTCAAACTTGTGTGATATACATGAAAAAAGATCATGCAAATAACCAGTCATTTGTGTGAAATCATGTGTTGCTAAAGAACCATGATCCCAAAGTTTAGAACCATTATAATGTCTATAATCGTTGTTGTATATATGCAAGTAATGTCTTTTATTTTCACTATATGCTCTGTTAATTTGCTAAATAGTTTACTTTTTCAAATATGTTATTTGGGAGACCCTGGATTTTTGTTGGGGCATCTGTTTTGCTTGACATGGCCAGATGGGTTGAGACATACATATTGGATACCCCTTCAATAAAAGGGTAACTCTAACATGTGGAAGGACATGTGCACTTAGCACCTCTGATCAAATCCTTATATGGCACATGCATTACAATATGCAAGAAGAAAAGTTGCTTTAATCTTATTATTCTATGTTCTCAAATAACATTATAACTGTAGAAAAAAAAACTAGGCAATGAAAGGATACTTCTTTTCTTTGCTGTAGTTAAGGCAGTGGGATATTGGCCTTACAAATTCGCGACCAAGTCGAAATTGACTCCTAAATTTGATATCTATATTGAATCCATAGTATGTTTTCTGTAGGTTCAAGATGACTTGAAGCAAAGTGTTGTCAGCGCTGTACCTATCCCCTCGGAGGATGTGGGAAAAGAGGAGGTGATTGCAGCTTTGGTTGCTAATGTGGAAGCAATGATAAAAGCTGATCGAAAAATCGCTTCTTTAAAGCAATTGCAAGTAAGCAAAAATGAATTCAAAGAAAATACATTTTTAAAGCTTACCATCGGGTTTGAGCTAATATATGAAGCTTAATAGGGTCATATATGGCGAACTGGATATGAGAACAATGAGCTCAAAGGAGTAGTTTTTGACGATGTACCTGATGCTCTTGAAAAGTGGCATGCTTTGGGTGTAAAGGTATCTTGCATATTTCCTTTACTCTTGTCTTGACTTCATTCTTCTACCTTTTTATTTTCTGAATGTAGTTCTGGATACCATATTTGTCTTTGTTTTCATGCACTTGCCCCAGAATGGAGTATATTCGCGAGCCGTTTTAATCATTATGCAAAACTTAAGCCAATTTTCTTAGTCGATAGGTGTCCAGTTCGACCTGATCTAGACCAAAGTTCAAGTTAACAAATGTTCATGTCCTACCGAGTGGTCGTCAAGTTGTACCATCTATTAGCATAGCACAGGATACCTAGTCTTATTTCTGACAAGACACACATATCCATGACGAAAAACCAAACCGTATCTTTGGGTTGGGTTTAAAAAGTGTTTTAACCTTTTAACTCTCTCTCCCTCTTACCTTCCGAAAAGAATCAGCACTCGTTAACTTCTTGACTATTTACGGGAAGTTCAATTTCTATGTTAGTCACTGCTCCCTCATTTTACCACAGGTATATATATATTCTAGTGGTAGCAGGTTGGCTCAGAGGCTTATATTCGGAAGTACAAACACTGGCGATTTGAGAAAGTATTTATCCGGATATTTTGACACTTCAGTGGGGTAAATTCACTACTTATAATTTTGCTTCTATACTTAATTACTCAATTTTGATTCAAGATGACACTTTGTTTTTGCCTTCCTTGCTTGCAGGAACAAAAGAGAAACACGCAGTTACGTTGAAATAACCGAGACATTGGGTGTTGACAAGCCATCTGAGATACTGTTTGTGACTGATATCTATCAAGAAGCCATAGCTGCAAAAGCTGCAGGTATTGTACTGCACATTTAAAAAAAAATTGACAGTGAATACCTGATAGCAAAAATCATGGGTTCTTTTCTTTCTCGGTGTCCGTATTCTGAAACCCTGTTGATTCCCGCTTCATGTTATAAACTTATTTTCCAAAATAAATGATACTTTTTGTAATATTCTTTCTTTCTTTTTCTCTTTTGTTGGTTCATCTGTTTGTTTTTTCCCCCCCTTAGATATGCTATGCTGTTAAAAGAGAATCAGAATCACTCCAATTACCATAAGAAAAATAGTAAATGTTTCAGCTGTTTTGTAGATCAGCTTCCAATTTCATTGTTGCTCTGACTAGAAAGTTAATGCGATTTATACTTTGTTTTATTAATGATTTCCATCTTTATCCATGTCTTAGGTTTGGAGGTTGTAATCTCTATCCGTCCAGGAAACGGTCCTCTTCCACAGAACCATGGGTTCAAGACTATCAACTCTTTCTTGGAGATCTAATATAAATTTTGTACTTCTGTAATGATATCAGCTGCAACAGTTTATACACATAATAAATCACTTTTAGAGGCAAGAAATCTTGGTTATTTACAACCCTTCATCGATCTGCTGCGGACAACTAATGTTATGAAGTATCTGAGGAGATATCTACCCAACATTTTATTGCCACTTTAACTTTGCAGGGACAACCATTCTGGATATTTATTGTTTCAAAAGAAACAGGATTGGTATTCACTTGCAGAGGATGAACCCCAGATGTCTGGTCTGAAAACGCAGGATCTCATGAATGTTTGGAAATATCTCATTAAACAATTGCAAGTATCGAGAAATGACTTAAGTGGCTTAACATATTCTACCACAACCATAAAGGATCTGGTTAAGATCATATATAAACCAAAGCATTGTTTTAAAAAAAATTTAACAATACCATGATCTTATTATTTAGAAAAAAGAAAAAAAATCTTGACGTAATTTCAAAATCTTCAATGGTAAACCGACATGTGAGCATTTGGTTCAGCAAATAAAAAGGCAGTAAATGCCGGGGCTATTAAGGACAAATGAGGTGGTTGAAATTGCATGCATGCAGGTACTGTATATATGACAATGCAGATATGTAAATAATTAAGTGGACGAAAGACAGTTTTGGTTGCTGATTTGCAAATGTTCTTTTCAGTACAAACCCAAACGGGAAAAATCTTTAAATTTTTTTTTGTCTATTTTGGCAATGAATAGAGTTTAGTTTCCACACTACTTAATCACATAAAAAGTTGCTTAATTCTGCATATTTTTACATTTTTCCCAAATTCAAAGTCCCTTTAAAAGGAAAAATTAGCTTCAGAGAATATAAAGCTCTTAGTATAGAGACTAGCCTAACCTAAGCCTAGCCTTTGTCAAGCAAGTGAAACAGCTAAGCAGAAGTTACTCCATTTGCATCTCAACTGGTACAATAAAAATGAACCGGTTGGCAGTTCTTTGTCTGGTGAAAAAACTGTTGGGATACAAGCAATGACAAAGTTGAAAAAAAAAAAAAAAAACTTTTGAAAGGAAAAAAAGAAGTCTTCACATTTTCTCTTACATTTTTTACTTTTTTTATAACTTCATTTTCAATCATAATCATAACTAAAGTCTCAACTTTTCAACTTCAGCCTTGTTTGTATGTTCCTGTTTCTTAAGAACTCTAATAACTGATGTATCTAAGACAAGAAAAAGACTGCATTAAAAGGAATATATATATATATATATTTACATATACAGAGAGAGAGAGAGAGAGAGAGAACTGAAACTTGCATGATTGCATGACAAATCAAAATTTAAATGACAAAGACTGATCTTCCATCCTGAAAGAAGTAACACATATGGGTTCATTTAATTTCTTTTTTTTCTTGACAGCTTCTTACCAACATTGCGTAGCCTTTGGTACGTAGAAAACAATTTTTATAGTAGTATCAGTTAACAGTACTTTCAGAAATGCTATAAGACAGATCAAAACCGGACTAAAACTGGTGGAGGTAGTTAAGAAAAAAAAAGCAATATTAAAGAAGAAAGAGGGTTTTTTGTTAACGAAATGTAGTAGAGCGCAGTCAAAACAAGACCAAGAAAAAAAGGGGGAAAAATGAAGCTGCAAAGCGTTGGCACTTTCATTTTTAAGGTATTTCTTTAACTTGCCTTCTACTTAACATTTTGGTGTGGAAAGTGAAAAGATTAGAGGATCCAATATTGTCACATCTTGTTTGATCTTTTCTTTTCCCTTTTTTTTTTTTTGGTGGGCCATTTTTATGATAGAAATGCTCTGAAATGAATAGAGTTTGCAATGGCAAAGCACTCTGACATGTTACAAACAACTACTACTATAAGTTTCAAAATTTTCCAATTTTTCTTAAAAATAAAAATGCAGCCAAAAAAAAAATGAATTTCCAGGAAATTGGACTCAAATGGACATCTCTTTTCTTAAACTATGATGGTCCATTATTATATCCGGGCAAAAAGTCTTCATTTCTGCAAGTCACCTCCCCCACTTTTCTGAACAGAAGGAAAAAAAAAAATCTTCCCTTCTTTCTCTTTTGCTATGCAAACTCAATTATCAAAGAAAGAAATAAAACCTTCTTACAACAGCTATAATGGCTGTACTAAATCCTAGTGAATAAAAGTTTTAATTAGACTCATAGTTTGGAAGTACTTGGAGTCAAGAAAAAACCAATTTTTTTCATGTTCTTATATCCTTTTAGAAGGAAAGAGTTCCCAAGCTGACTTAGTTTTGATTGTACATGGATATGAACCAGTATTAAATTTTATACAAAAATAAAAGGAAGGACAATCAAAAGATCGGTTTCATGAAATTCATATTACGCAAAGGAAAGCAAAGATAGAAGTAAATGACTTGATTTTCATGGCCAACACAACCCACAAAACAAAAGGAAATTGACTTCTTCATTATATGCAAAACACAAAAAATTAGTGGAAAATTTTCTGATATAATATATGGGAATTATCTAGTTTCTTTCATAGTTTTAAAGTATCAAGACAAAATCCAAGAAAAATGAAGAAAGAAGATGTTAAAATAGAAGAGCTTTACCATAATTCAAAGGGAGATCAAATCATACAATTGAAGAAAGATCTTCTTCCCTTTTTTTTTTTTTTCACTCAAATTCAGCCAAAACCCATAAACCCTCTTAACAAATCACTCTCAAATTACACAACTAAGAAGAGCCTGAAACTCTTGGTGGAGTGACTGGGAACAGTGGCAAAAGCTGAGGCTCAGTGTCTCTGGGAGTTGACATAGGAGATGGATGCAAGTAAAAGCCTTTCTCAGCAATAGCTTTCTCTTCCTCTGATGAATTCCCTAAAGAAGGTGAAGACTTGTTGAAAGGGTCTTCATTTAATGGTGTAACTGGGCTACTAAGGGCTAGCTTTGGGAAGTCAAGCAAGCTTGGGGACAAGATCTCCGCATTCCTGGGTGAATAAAAAGCACTACAACCGCCGTTGCTTGTAACACTGGAAGGAAGAAAAGTGTTGATCATGAGGTTGTTTTTCAGGTTACTGTTCCTTCTCTCATAAAGTTTGAAATTTTGTTTCTTGGGTGAGCTGGTTTTGATGGGAGGTATAGGAAAAGATGATTTTGATGGCAATGGTGGATCTTGCTGCTGCTGCTGATGATGATGGTGCTGGTTTTGTTGTTGTTGTTGTTGTTGTTGTGTTGGAGCCTTTGAGGAAGCTTGTTTAGCAGTTTCCGATGAGCCAGTGAGCATTTGGACAACCTGCTTGAAATTAGTTGTGTCAGCTTGGACGAAGGTTGTAGGGTAAGGGTTGGCCTGATCAGATCTGGAGATAGGAATTGGAGTTAAAGGTGGGGTTTGAATTTGGACAACCCCATTGTTGCTGCTGCTGTTGCTGTTGTTGTTTCCATTTGTATGTGGGGAGTTTAAAGGAGATGATGACGATGATGATGACGGGAAGTTCAACTTCCTTGTTGAATTCTCCATTAATTGATGGGTTGATGATCTTTTTTTAGCACCACCACCCTTCCCCCAACCCTTCAAACAGGAAGAAAACTTCTAGGAGGGGGTCTGTTTGGTTGGGAGAACAAAGTAAGAGATGATGAGTGAAATACAAGACTTCTGATTGTTGAGAAGTGAGAATTGAGAATTGAGAAAGAAAGGCTTGCTTGCTTTGCTTATTTGTTTTGTTTTCTTGCGTTGCGGGCTGCCGCTGCCGCAGCAAGAGGCTATAGTTAAAGCTCCGTTTATTATTATAATTATCATACTTTTTTTAGGTAAAAAATTATTTTTTATAATAAATATATATTAATTTAAAATTTTTAGTTTTTATGTATAAAATTATAATTTAATTTGATAATTTAAATTAAAAAATAAAAAAATAAAATTTTCTTATTTAAAAATTAATTTTTGAAATACAAAAATTTTATCATTTTCGTATTTTTAAATTTTTATTATTTTAAATATATATCTTTTTACATTTTAATTCTTAAGAATATTTTTTCACAGTGATAACAAATATTTAAAAGTTTTTAGATCATATTTTCAATACACTTTTTTCATCAAAACATTTTTTAACTTAAATATTTTCTGACAAGAATACTAAACTAAGCTTCAATCTATTCTAATTCTCATTTTATTTCTCTCTTATTTTTTCTTGATTCTTATTTTATTTTTTTTTACTGATTTAGATTTAATTAGCAAGTGATAATAGAATTTATTTAATTATTATTTTTTTTAAAAATTATTTAATATTATATTTATTAAAATTCAATAAAATATTAATTATATATTTTTATAAATATACTTTAATAAAAAAAAAGTTAAAAAAATGGCATTTGTGTTTAGATTATTAAAGGGTATTCGTTAAATTTGGAATTTGCCTTTTGGGCCATTGGCAACAATGCATGCCACCTACGGCAAAGTGTTGGAAAGACGTGAAGCAATATACGTACACACAGGTATGGTAAAAAAAAAAATTATAATTATTATAATATCTTTTTAAAATTAAGAAAAATAATTAATTTAATATAAATAAATTTTTTTAAAAAAAATTAATTATACTCATAATTATTCGTTAAGTGAATATATTACATTATATATATAAATAGTAATATACTTTTAGAGGTAGATATGTATTTATATATGTTGTGTGTGCCTTCGGACATTATTGACTTCAGAGCCCTGATTACATAGACAGTTGTGTTGATGGGATGGCAGATGATGATGACAATGACGGGAACTTCTTTTTTGCCCTTTATTGAACCAATTTTGTAATTGTTGACATATTTCAGGCGCCCTGAATTGCAAGCTCCAATGCAAATTGCATATGCATTTTATTTTGTATTTGATTCTGTCAAATGTGAACTCATGCGTACCTAGGGCAATTCAATAAATTTGATAATTTCATGTATAATAAAAAATTTTAAAATTATAATATATTTAATATATATTAATCATAGTTAAAGTTAAAGTTTTAATATATTTAATATTTTATGTTATATAAAAAATAAATTGTAAAACAAGATACCCATATATAATAAAAAAATTTTAAAATTATAATATATTTAATAAAATATAAAATAATATAACATATTTATTATACATGTTATATTTAAATTTAAAATTTTAATAAATTTAATATTTTATGTTATATAAAGAACAAAATTAACATACTCATATATGTATATATATATATATGTATCCTGAAATTTATATTTTACTAGCGATATTCTCCTTAGGCCTTAGATTTCAACGTGGGAAGGTTAAAAGAAAGAGAAAAGGAGAAAGGTGTAATAGTCATTTTACATTTTTTTTTAAGTACTAATTTTTTTAAGAAAAAAGGCATATGGAAGCTTGATATTATGCCAATATTTGATGAAATGCATATTATATATTACATATATATATTGTTGAAAAAATGGAGCTCGAATCTCTTTTTACATTCAAAGAGAAAAGCTATCAAAGAATGTCAGAAGGAGTTTGTGCCACAAATCAACATCAAAGGAACACAAAGAGATGGAATTTGTACACTAAGAGAGAGAATGGGATTAACGAACAAATTTTTTTT
>JBBYHO010000001.1:13157452-13169995 GCA_038382025.1 Adansonia gregorii | reverse complement strand
TAATTATTGTATTGAAAAGTAATGAAAACGGTTTCGACATAACCCGACTAAAGCTCTTAAAGCTATCAATTTTAACTTGGCATTTTTTCCAAGTGACCTTTATCATTTAATTAATGACACATTGCTTTAGCTGTCTCATCTAACCCTCAATTTGGTGCATCAAAAGTGCCCAAACACTCCCAATCAACGAAACAAAAAGACAAACAATAATCAATATGGAGCGTAAGGAGGACTTGGTTGTTTTGAAACTTATTAAATTAAGTAGGGTAATTTTAAATATGGTTATATAAAAAATATTAAATATATAATATGATGCGATATAAATATATATTTTAAAATTTATAAAATATAAATTATTAATATATTAAAATTTATATAAATATAAAATATTTTAAATATAATCATAATGTAACAAAATATATAAATATAATAAAAATATTTTAAATTTAAATTAAAACCAAAATTCCAAGACCCCCCTGAAAATCAAGAACCATTCAACACTCAAAATAGTGTTTATTTCCTTTGGTCAATTTCTGCTTTTGCTTGACTGCTTTCAATATCAAGCAGTCTATAAGAAAAACAAAATAGAATTTTCAAAAGCAGAGTCCACACGTTTAATTATATGCATCGAATGTCATTTTATATGTTTAATTTTTTTATTTTATTAAATAATATATTTTTATATAAATATGAATTGATTGATAATAATTTAAGATATAATATAGTTTTTAAAATCTCTGTGATAATTTTATATTGAATTCAAAATATGCAAATCAAACCGAAACAAAAATAATAAAAATACAAAATCTTGTTAAAAAAATACTTACCGAAGAATCAAAAATGTTGTCAGGGAAGAAAATTTTTGAAGTTATTGAATTTGTGATATTTTGAAATCGAACTAAAAACAAGATAAAAAAATTGTCATGATAGTGAATGAAAAACCAAAACAATTTTAAGAAAAATAAAAAAGCAAGAAACTATATTCAAAAATAAAAAATAATGATTGATAAAATATTACTCATTATTTGATGTTTTATAAAAATAACAATTAAAGCATATATTTTATAGTAAGAAATCTTAGTTTTAATTGATATTTAAAAACATTACTAATTAAGTGATAATTACTCCAAGACTATAAGTATTAATCTAAAATATATAAATTAATCAATGATTAAATCTAAATAAATTAAATTATTATTATTTTATTTTGACTGAATATTTGGATAAAAGTTCAGAAAAAATATAATCCTAATCTTATAATAGTAGTATAATAGAAAAATATTATTCTAGTGATTATTAAATAATATAATAAACAATAAATATTTATTATATATATTATCATTTAACAAAAGTGTTTTTATTAAATTAATCTTCTCATTTACAAAGTAGATAAATATTATTAATAATAAAATATATTTATAATGGTAATTTTAAAAATAAAATAAATAACAATGACAATTTTGTTAGTTTAAAAAATTCTTCACTTTTGTGATTTTATATATATTATAAAATAAAAATTATTATCAAGTGAACTAATAGTGAAGTTTTTTAACTTCGTAAGCGAAATTAAAAGACAGTCACATGTTCTTATTATATATTTAAAAAATTAAAAAATAAATAAATTAGATGTAAAATTAAAAAATATATATTATCAATGTATCAAATAATTTTTTATAGATTAATACCCAAATTTAATTTCCCTTTTAATTATGATAAACCCTTTTTTATCATGTCCACAAAATCCAAAAAACTATTTTGTTAAGCTTTCATTATCAAACATTCAATGGGAAAGGCAAAATAGAATTTTCAAAAGTAGAGTCCACACGTTTAATTAAAATTAATACCCAAATTTAATTTCCTTTTTAATTATGATAATCCTTTTCTTTATCATGTCCACATAAATCCAAAAAACTGATCTTTGAGCATAGGAAAAAGTAGTCTGAAAAGTTCTTGAAGAAAAATGCCTTTTTTCTTTTTATTTTTTGATTGAAAAAAAAAAGAATAATCGGAAAAATAAGCTTCATTTGGGTAATTTTTTTTTTCAACTTCAAATATAAGACCCCAAAAAAAAAAAAAAAAAAACCTAATTCAGGATAACCCTTTCCCTCAATTAAAATTTTAGAGAATTTTTTAATATATCGATAAAAAAAATTTTAACTTTATAAACGAAATTAAAAAATTATAAATAAATTTATCTTTTAAAATTAATTTTTTTATATCTTAAAATATATGTGTTATCTTACTAATTCATTTGTGGAGTCTAAAAGTTAAAGTCCATGGTAACTAAGTTTTGTACTTGTGGGTATTGGTTCGTATCAATATTGATGTGTTCTGGTATAATATTTTGTATTTACCAATATTTTTTAAATATTTTTTCATATATATATATATGTATACTTATTTATTTATAAAACTCATTTCCGAGTTTCTTAATAAAGTAAATATTATATGCATGTATAAATATATCTAAATTACATACATCTATATTTTTATATGAAAATATAAATTTTTAAAATTATAAATATTTAATATCTAAATTTGTAATCATAAATAAATATAAAAATATTAAAAAATATAATGAATTATTATTAATTAAATAAAATAACTTATTTTAATAGATATATGTTATTTTTAAATTAAATTATAAAAAAATATTATAACTGAAAGTATTAGATATTAGTTAAAAAAAATCAAATAAATAAAATTTTGATCAGTATGACCGGGTCATATTATATGGTATGAACTACCATGCTAAAAACTTTAGCGGTGGTAAATAAAATAATTGCTCAACTTTAAATTAAAGAAAAAAAAAGGTTGTTTTATCTTTATTAGGCTGGCAGTATATAAAAGCAAGTAGGATCAGAATAATTCATTCAAGAACCGAGAGGGCCATATAAACAAAGCCATTACTAAATTTCTACTCTAAATATCAAAGCCCTTTCTCTCCAATGAGAAACAAAACAAAGTTTCTGCTCCCCCCCCATGTTCTGATCCTTTACTTTCTTTCATTTAAAACCTATGCATCCATTGAAATGAACATCATTTATCCAGGCCAATCACTCTCCGGTAACCAAACTATAAGCTCCAAAAATGGAAGGTTTGAGCTGGGTTTTTTTAAGCCGGTTAACTCCACGGCCTACTATGTAGGCATCTGGTACAAACTCAGCGTTCAGACTGTGGTTTGGGTGGCTAATCGAGATAAGCCACTCCTTGATCCTTCCACTTCAAAACTTCAGCTCTCTGAAAAGGGTAACCTTGTTCTTTACAACCAATCTGACATCCCAGTTTGGTCAACTGAGTCATCACCAAACTCCATGTATTCCACCGTTGCAGTTCTTGAGGATAGTGGAAATCTTGTTGTGCGAAGTGGTTCAAACCCTTCGGTAACAGTATGGGAAAGCTTCGATCACCCTACTGATACATGGCTCCCCGGTGCCAAGCTTGGGATAAGTAAGATGACCAACAAAGGACTAACCTATATTGCTTGGCGCAATCCAAATGATCCTGCCCCTGGGCCGTTCTCCCTGGGGCTAGACCTCAATGGAACAAGCATGTATTTCATACTTCGGAATGGGATCAGGCACTGGACTTGTGGGATGTGGCTCGAAAGAGTTTCCTCTTTCAGTACCGATACGGTATGCAACTATATCACCATGAAGTACGTGTCGAATGACGAAGAAAACTTCTATAAGTACTCAGTCACCGACCCCGCAGTTCTTGTAAGATTCGTGATGGATGTATCAGGGCAGGTGCAGCAACTCATACGGAAAGATGGTCCTCAGAAATGGCAACTGATTTGGTCAAAACCAAAGGATCAATGTGAAATCTATGCTTTCTGTGGAGCAAATGGAGCTTGCAATCAGTTCGGGAGGTCGGATACGTGCAGATGCTTGCATGGTTTTAAACCTAAAATTATTGGAGAGTGGAACAGAGGGAATTATACACATGGTTGTCGTAGAAGATCTCCATTGCAGTGCAACAAAGGTGTGAAAGATGGCTTCCAAGTGATTGGAAACGTAAGACTACCAGCAAATGAAGCACTCTCAACGAATGATAAGAGCTCGGAAGAGTGTGAATCAGCCTGCTTAAGAGACTGTTCTTGTACTGCATACGCCTATCATGGTAACTGCACCATATGGCGAGACGATTTGTTGAACGTCCAATACCTCTCATATGGCGACTATCTAGGAAGAAATCTATATCTCCGGCTTCCAATGATGGAGTTGGCGGCTTTGAGAGGTAAAACAAAGGGACGAACCAATTGGTTCGCTGTTAGTGCAGCAGCAGCAATTTTAGTTTTGATTGCCGTCTTGGGACTCCTTGTTTCAGCATGCAGGATGACGATTTTCTCTGATACTAAACCGGCTGATGATGGTCTGGTTCTCTTCAAGTTCAGTGATTTAAAGAATGCAACGAAGAATTTTTCTGAAAAATTAGGTGAAGGAGGCTTTGGTTCTGTTTTTAAAGGAACGCTTCCAAATTCAGCTGCCATAGCTGTAAAGAGTCTCAAATGCCAAGACCAAGAAGACAAGCAGTTCCGCGCTGAAGTGAGCACCATTGGGACAATCCATCATGTTAACCTCGTCCGTCTTCTGGGGTTCTGCGTGAAGGGGACGATGAGGTTTCTAGTCTATAATTACATGCCAAATGGTTCCTTGGAAAGTCATCTGTTTTACAAGGATTCAAAGATCCTAGACTGGGAAACAAGGCATCATATCGCGCTGGGAGTAGCTCGAGGATTGGCCTATCTCCATGAGGAGTGCAGAGAATGCATAATACACTGTGATATCAAGCCTGAGAACATCCTGCTTGATGCTGATTATAATCCTTTGCTTTCAGACTTTGGCTTAGCAAAGCTGTTAGGCAGGGATTTCAGCCGCGTGTTGACTACGATCAAAGGAACCAGAGGGTACGTTGCACCGGAAATGATTTCAGGTGAACCAATCACTCCAAAATCTGATGTTTTCAGCTATGGAATGCTGCTTTTGGAGATTATATCAGGAAGGAGAAACTGGGATAGAGGCGATGATGGAACCGACAATTACTTCCCAGCCCGCGCTGCAATCTGCGCAAGCAATGGAGGGGATGTACTCAGTTTGTTGGATTCCAAGTTGCAGGGGAATGCAAATGCAAAAGAAGTCATCAGAGCTTGTAGAGTTGCTTGTTGGTGCATTCAAGATGAAGAGCAAAACAGGCCTTCCATGGGGCATGTTGTTAAGATCCTTGAAGGCGTCCAAGACATCAATATGCCACCAATTCCACGGTTCATCCAGACCATCATAAACTATTAAAGGGATCTCCAATTTATATTTGACAAATAAGAAGCAATGTACTACTTAGTTCAAACTGCTTAGCAGGTTAAAAAAACCAGTTTAACATGTAGCATCTCAGTACGACGAAGTTGCAATTACCAAATAACAGACGAATGGTTGTCTATAAAGGATTCTCATGAAATTCTCGAATTGAGGGAAGTCAAAATTTAAAAAATACAACCAGCCAAACCATAAGTACTTTCGTTTTGGTCAGTAACCAACCATTCCAGACTGAACTACCAGCAACATTATGAGTTTTTAGTCCATCGTTTTATGGATGAAAAGAACAAAATTAACTAACTTCTGCCACTATGGACCTAGCTACCAGCATGTTTGATCAACCAAAAAAAGCTGTCCATGATTCTCAGTTCCATTCAAGCTAACTTGTTCAGACAAGATAATAGTAACCCAATGCTAGAAGTATCAGTACCACCAGCGCAGCAGGAGCGGCCCATATCCAGTAGTTGATCGGCTTCTTACGTCTCAGGATGGCTCTTGGGAGTGACTCAGGTCCTTTAGTTCGATTTCTGTACCGAATAGTAGTATTCTCCTTTGACACTTTATCCTTCATTGAAACAGGAGCAGGAACCGGCGGCACATAAGCATTAACATCAACCTTATCTGGTTCTGAAGCCTCTGCCACAGCTTCAGTGGATTCCTCGGGACTTGAAGCAGTTGTAGACGCTGCTGCCTTCTTCTTTGCTTTCTTTCCACGCTCCTGAAAAAAATATATCAAAAGAATTTCAGAGGTCAAACCACAAACTAATTATCAAGCAACAAGACAGGAGAAAGAAGCAAATAATTTCCTTAAGCTTCTTTTCAGCATCCTTTTGAGCTCTTATAGCTGCTTTGGCAGCTGCTTTCTCAGCCAACTTCTTCTTCCTTTCCATAGCTTGCTTCGCTTTTGCCATTTCCTCTTCCCTCTTCATTTCTTTCAGCTTTGCTGCATCAGCTTCCTTGTCTGCGGAAGTATCCTCTTGCAACTTGCCAGTTTCATCGATCTCCTTCTCTGCTACAACATTCTCTGGAGAGGATTTTGACTCCATTACTTTGGTCTCGGGATCTTTCTGGGCCTTTTTGAGGAGTTTAGTATCAGGTTGGGGAGAGGATTTGGCCTCTTCCTTTGGTTGTCTTACACTAGGTTTCAGAATTGTTTCAGTTTCCGAATGCACCGGAGCCTCCAATAGAACCAGTGGTTTCTCATCGGGATTCCTTATCCGACCATCCCTACTCAATTGCCGACCATCTAGCGATGGCAAAAGTCTTTTCTCATAATCATCCCTGAAGGCTTTCTTACCATTCCAGAGAGCCATAAACTTCTCAATCTAAGAGCAAGATAAAAGATAAGAGAGCAGCCGATATAAAGCAGACAAAATACTCTGGATGTATCATCAATCAGCAGTCTCAACAAACCTCTGCAGTTGAAAGCTCCTCAAGAGCCCTTATATCTTTCTTTGCAGCTAGCTCTTTGGCCTTGTTTAAGAGCGAACGGCTCTGGTAAAAGTGAGCATTCTGAAAATTCGAAAAAGACTTGTAATTAAAATGAGTCCTTAGTAATAGCACGCTCAAGTAAGTTCGAAAGTCGACTATAGTATGCGTCATTTAACATCATGATGCTCCTAAACATAATGAAAAGCATGACGGCAAGACCACATTAAAGTTCAACTAAACAAAGGATTTTGCTCAAACAATTTATCAATCTATCATGAAAGATAATGCCACAGAAGCTTTTAAAAAGGATTTCTATCTTTATATACACTAGCATGCATGCTCGCACTATGCTGCGGACAGTTTTTTTCCTTATCTCTGTAGATTTTATATTGGGTTATGAATATAGATGTTAGTTTAAATTTTAAATAATTTGAATAACTAAATGAAAGCTTCAAAAAATAACATAAGCTGAAGCCAGCTTTTCAAAACTTTCTTTATCCAACACATTGTTATTTTAACTTTTCATATTTATATGCTACATCGAATTTCCTAACAAAAAATCATATAGAAATAACAATGCAAAGACTAGAAATTTACCATGTGCGAAAATGAAATCTATTGAAAAATCTTTGAGGTGATTGAAAAAAGTACGTAAAATAATGTTTTAATAATAATTATATTAATATAAGTAACATTTTAATAATTATTATACTATTTTAAATATCAATAATTAATATTTTAATAAGACAAGTTTTAGGGTTCAAGTATAGTGTAGGACCCACACCATAAGATTCAGAGCAGGCCAATCCCCCCCCCCCAAAAAAAACCTTAATTTGCAGAATCCCACACCATAACTGTTAAAGTAGAGTAACGGCCCCCCAAAAAAGGCCCGTGAATACCTCCTCCATTCAAGAAAAAGTTTAAAATTTATTTTATGCATACGACACATGGATGATGGATGTTTTCATCTACATCAATTTTGACCTAAACTGGAAAAAGAAAAAAAAAAAAAAAAAACCACGTGAACCCAAACAAGATCTGACGTGATTTGGCTCAAAAAAGTCGACAACTCAAACCCGCAAATGACCCGAACTCAAAATGGCCCCAAATTCCAATTGACCCGAACAATAAACACAAAATGTCCCGAAGAAGAAATGACCAATCCAATAAACCTAATTATTAAACCTAATTGACTGAAACCGATTAACCTACTTAGACCCAAGATGGCCAAATCCAAAATGATCTAGACCTGATTAACTCTAGAATTAAACCCGAAATTAATCGAAACCGAAATGACTCAAACACAAAATAGCTCGAAACCGAAGTGACTCAGAGTTGAAACGACCTGAACCTGAAAATGACCTGAAAATATATATACTTGAAATAGTTCAACCCGAATTTCACCTCTTTTTCATTTTATTCTTTCCCAAGCTAAAGAAAACTAAAACAATAAAATTTAAAAAGAAAAAAAAAAGGTTAGAAAAGATCATGTGACATGTGGGTGCCTTTTTCATCCGATTAACTTGAATATTAAACCCGATTGACCTGAACCCAAAATGGTCAAAATCCTGGATGACTTGAACCAGATTGATCCTAGTGTTAAATTGATTGACCCAAACCCGAAATGAATTGAAACCGAAATGATTTGAACCAAAAATGACCCAAGACTAGAACATCTCCAACCCCAAAATGAATCGAAAAATTAAATCCCGAAATTGTTCAATGCAAATGTCACCTTTTTACATTTTTTTTTCCAATCTAAAAAAAACAAAAATAATATTACTTCAAAAACAAAGAGCATGACACGTGGATGGTCCTCCATTGAGGAAACCATCCAAAATTTATTTATAGGACAAGGATTATGATAATAAGGTTATTTTGTTAATATACTTCCTCAGCCACTGTTTCCCGGAAGCTCTCCCTTGGCCTTCTGCGCTGAACTAACATAAGGGGTCATTGCTCATTACCGGTTACAGTCCATAAAAGTGAAGTTTTATGGTAATACAGAAGAAGTCCCAACTTTGGCTTCTTGACGTAGTGAAAACGAATATGGATATAAAATAAATTCATAGGCTTGTACGCCTAAAAGTTTCATCAAAGATTCATAGTATAAAATATTTACTCCAGCAATACCAGCCAGATATTCTCAAAACAGAAACTACAACAGAGTTAATATACGTTGCAGGACATTAACATGTGTGTGTCTACATGCATGTATTAGCAATATCTTCTGGTGCATGACAGCAAAGAAACAACAAGATTCCTAGAACATGCCACCTGAGCCAGCTAAGGGTAAAAGGCACCATATTTTATTCATCTCCCACACCGTAAAGGCAGAGAACAGTCTAGAAAATTTTCTTCATGGAAACCAGGAAATACATATTGCACAAAGACACATAATATCATAATCATAATCATGGCCACAACAGTCTAGAAAATTATATTATAATCATGGCCATAACAACCTCAAAAAAAGAGACAAAAAAGGAAATGGCTAAAGTTTCTAAAGATCTTCATAGGCAGAGCCAAGAAGGATTACAACATCTCAATGCAAGAGAGATCTAGTACTTTTTGAGGCCTGCAAAGAAATGCATCTATACATGGACATCCACGTTGAGATAGAAAGTGCAAGGGGCTAAAAAAGTTGCCAGCAGACTGCATAAAAGTAGAGATCATCTCATGTATAAATGAATCTAAGGTCAGACCAACTCCAAAATTTCAATGCATGCAAGAATATCTGTAGTGACCGTAGCTCTTCATATATAAATGAATGTTTGGATATGGTCATGCATGCATATGGAACAAAGATCTCAAACTTTGAAGCAAAGAAAAGGCGTACCCCCTCATCACGTTGTTTCCTCAGTTCCTGGATGGTTTCATAAGCTTTTTCCCTCTTCTGGATCACAGCCGTCAGCTCCTCCTGTAAAGCGTCAATTTTACTCTCTATTGCCCTCACTTTTTCTTTAATTTGATTTTTCTTGGACCAGACTGCTTGCTGCTCCTTCCTTACTCCATCCAAATCAACGCCCATAAGCTACAATAAAACCAATATAGCAATTTTATTTGCGTAATGCAATGAAAGCCTATATTAATTCAGGAAAATGGGGAAAGCAAACTTTGAAAGATGCAAAATAAAATTTCCTTACTTTAACCTGATCTTGAATGGCTTCTTTCTGACCTAGTGAATCCTCAATCTTTGCTCTCATTGCAGCATTAGCAATAACCTTCTCCCTGGTTCCCTCTAGTTGTTTGATTTCTCTAAGGAGTTGCTTCTCCTCAGACAATGGGATGCTTTCATGCTGAATGCGATATTGCAAGCTATAGATCTGCAATTCAACAACTCCCACAAAGTGACTAAAAGACAAAAGCAAAGGATTAACTGCGGAAAAAAATTGACTAATCTCAATGCAGCCAAAGTTTAGAGTAGTTTCATACAACATCATTGAGATCTTCCTCAGATGAACATATACCACCACCACGACCACCAGCATTGTTATTATTGCGAAGCTTGCCCAAAGCCTGCTGCAACGGTTCTATTTCCTTCTTTTTCTCGCCTAAAATAGCCTTAAATTGCTCAAAATCAATATTCAGTGCTTTGACTTGAGAAAGTAACTCCGCTCGTTCTGACTGCATTAACATGAAGAGAATGCTTTAAAAAAGTATTTGAGATTAGTGTTAACCCGCAGCATAATTATTTTTAAACTTCTTTCACAGTTTGCCTCAACAGTTGGAGGCAAATACAACCATAAGGAATCACTATACCGAAATAATATTCTACACCACACAATTAAATAACAATAGCATATATGTAATTGTTATCACTTATTCCATGCTCAAGGACCTAGATTTCGAACATTCAGATAAACGCATCCAGGTTTACCGCCTCTACATTCATCATATTACTATAAAGACACCAAATAGCATTAAAACAAGATTTAAAGACAAATCACAAGATTAATGTCACCTAATCTATAGGAACCAATAAAAAGCAAACAGTATAGGGCAAATAAATATCTTTAAAGTGTTAAAATGAATGGCTGATATGCTATTCGTCTAATCGAAGTTAATCGCTTTTCACGCACCCTCTTAGCTTTTAATTCTTCAGTCAGCTGGAACCTGGCTTTATTCCACTTTTGTATCTCCTTATCAGCCTGATCAATTTTGGTTTTTATCTTTGGATCATCATAAGTGCGATACCTGACAAAATGAAATGAGTGGATCTGCTTAGGTGCGGGCCACTCGTCAACAGCATCCTTGGGAAAGCTGGCGTTGGATGCATTATTCTCTTCTCCCTTATCTGGTTCCTCACCATGGGAAACAACTTTAATAGGCTCGTTACGAACCGGATCCTTGTCCTGTTTCATGTTTTCCTTATCAAGCAGAAATGATTTGTCAACTTCGGTTACTTTGTCAACAGATACTTGTGCCATGTCTGATCCCACAACTTCAACACCCATCAATCACAACAATGAACAACCTAAAAAACCCAAAAACAAAGATTAAGAAACCACATGATATAACCATAATATAAATACCATTTAATTTATGAAATAAAATTAAAAAAAAAAAAAAGATCAAGCCAAAGCATTTTGTTTTACTAGCTTTTTGTCAATTGGATTAAGAGAGTTAACAAGTTGATAAAACCAGGCACCTGATTGGCATAAATAAAACAACACATTAAATAAATAAAATTTAAAGAGCAGTTTTACCAACAGAATTTGAAAGAGAATTATCTAAAGCTATTTCTTTAGCCAATTTTTTTATTAATCAGATAAAATAATTAACAAACAAAAGAATTTCAAACAATAGACTCAAAATTTTCGTATATTCTGCATCAGATCTTTACAACCACCATCAAATTAAATAAATTGAGCAACAATACATGATTGATCAACTTGAATAAAAAAAAAAAAGACAGAATCCAGATCAAAGACTAATTTTAAAAATATATATATATCAAATAAATAAAAAATTGATACAACACAAGATCAAGCTTTTATCTGTCGATAAAACTAACATGCAAAATCTTATGAAATTAAAACAAAAATCCCAGAATTTTCAATCATGAATGAATAGGAAAAATCAACAGATAAAAATGAAAAACAAAAACCCAGAAAGAAAAACACAAGAAATGAAAGAAAAATGATATGATTACCCGTTTAAAGAGCTTACTAAGAGAAAAGAAAACCCTTTTAGAGAAAAAGGGTCAAAAAAAAAAAAAACCTTTTAAGAGAATTCGCAAAGGAAAGAGATACGAGGTCAGATCTCAGCCCCCTTCCCCTTGGCTTCTCTTTGATTGATTTTTATATTAAAGCTTGTCATGAAAATAGACAAATTAAAGGGGGAAAAAAAAGGATTTTTCAGGTGAGAAAAAAATGGTTTTTCCTTTTTAATTTTCAGGTCTACAAGCAGTAAATTATATATTTAGATATTTATTTATTTTTACATTCAACAATCAAACCTAATATACGTCGACTGAGTTGAAACTTTAATCTAAGATTTCTTTTGAATTTACAATGGGAAGTAGTGCCATGTTCATTTATCAATATATATTTTTGCAAAGATTATAATTTATTTTAAAAAAATTATAAATATTACTTTTTTAATTTTAATTTTTTTATAAAATAAATTTTAACTATTTAAATAATGATAATTTTAAGTCAAATTTCGATTGTTGATTCTAATTTGTTCTTTTTTTGAATTTCTTTTTCTATGTTTTTATCAATACGTATCATGAAAAAAAAATTAAGATAAAATTCATACTTAGTTTTCAATTATATTTTCTTTCATTTTTATTATA
>JBBYHO010000001.1:13105843-13136842 GCA_038382025.1 Adansonia gregorii | reverse complement strand
TCTAAATATGTCATTCAAAAATAAAATAAAAATAATTAATAAGATAAAAATTTTAAATTTTTTTACCAAAAGGGTTGAATACGTATTTTAAATTAAGTCATAACTTAATCTATAGATTAAAACTTAATCTATAGATTAATACTTTAAATACATCATTTAAAAATGAAATAAAAATATCATTTAATAAAATAATTTTATTCTATACATGTCATAAAATAATTTTATGAATTTAAGATTTAATATAAAATATTTTAAATGTTTTATTATTTTTAAATAATATTTTCAACATATATAATTTATATAATTTATATATATTATATATTGGTAGGAAATCGGTTCATTACATAGGGAACTGGCCCTCACTGTTTGTTTTTTAAAGATAAAAATAATAATAAATAAATAAAAATAAGAGTAAAGTGATAATTACAGGTTCTTTATTAATAATTTTAATAATTATTTTTTTAAATTATTTTTTTAATTTTACTCTTTTTTAATAATTATCAATTTATTTTTTTTGAAATTTTATGATTTCTTTTTTGGAAATTATTTTTTTAATTTTATTTTTTTACAATAATTATCAATATATATATTTTTTTTAAATTCTTTCTTGAACGAAAATAAATTTATACATTTAAAAAATGTCCCCTAACTATTGAAATTTTGCTATTTTTTTTAATTATTTTTTAATTTTATAATTTTATAATAATTGTTAATCTATTTTTTTTTTGAAATTTTCTTTTAAATAGTTGGACAAAAATAATCTTAAAAATTTGACAAATATCCTTTGAATCTTAAGACTTTAAAAAAAATATTATTATAGAAGATATATATCTATATAATATATAAAGTACTAATTCATTTTGTTTGTAGTCGCACCTCAAAATTAGAAGATTTTTTATTATATAAAATTACAATGAATTTATTAGGAATTAGCATGAACAAGGCATAATAGAGGTGAATTACAGTGAAATATTAATAACAAAAAATAAAATAAAATTGAACAAAGAAAGTACTAAACAATTTTTAACTCCTTTATATTCAATATCAATATTTATAATACTTTTTACATTAAAAAAATTAAAAACTGATGTCATTAAAACATCTTTATCTTCATCAAAATTAGAAATGTAGAAAAATAATTTTTTTAAAATAAGAAAAAAAGTTATTCACTAAGGTTAATTACTTTTTTTTATATAAAGATTTTGAAAATTTATTTTACTGCATCTAAAGATTTTGAAATAAATAAAAAAATAAAAAGAAATGGCATTTATTAAATTATTATTTATTTTTCACGTCAGCAAAATTTTATATCCTAATCTTTTTCGCCTTGGTCTCTACGCTTTCGGTGGGTCCAAGGATACCACACGTGTACGTCAGGGCTTTTTCTTAGTTCTTTTAGTCCTAAAGGTAAACTACAACAGTAACTCGCTGACAAAAGTGTTCGGTAAACTTGTCTCAATCATAGCCGTTGAGAGGTGTGGCAATGTTATAGAGCGGTCCAAAATCTACAATGCCGTCAATGTTGGAGTCAACTCACCACTGTCTTACACAAGAGGCTTTGGCCATGATCGTCTATATCTAATTACACTGGAACTTCAAATAGTCGTATTAAAATTTCTGACACATAAGCAAAGTGAGCCCCACATTAAACGAATTAATAGCAAATTGGTAATTCGAAGAGACAGGAGCTGATTATCTCACAACTAGGCGCGAAGCCTTAGCCGGAAAGGTCTCTTTTTAACGAGAAACGCCTAAACAGCAAGTACAGTATTCGGTTGAAAAATAAAACTTTCATGAGCAGGTCATATATGAAGCCGCTGCCATCGACGCCGCCGCCGTCGTCATGGTCGACTCGGCGAGCCAATTATAATACACGGAATTCTAAGTCGTTCTTTATTTTATTTTATTTTTTTTACTCTTGTTTATTTATAAGAAAAAAATATATATATTTGAGCGTCTTTTGCGGTTTCTTTGATAAATTTTCTTGCTCTCTCTCTCCTCACTTTCCCACTGTCCAAACAGGAAACGAGTGTTTTCTTCTTCTTCGAATTCCAGTTCCTTCATGGACCCCGAAGTGATCGAGATTCCTCCTCCGATTCCTTGCTCTTTTGGGTCTAATAAACAAAAACAGGTCACCGCAGGATAAACTCGGTTCTTTTTTTTTTTTTTGAAAATCTCCTTCTCATTTTTTTGTTTCTTTAATTTAATTTCTTGAAAAATATCATTTTTTTGAATTATGAATTGGATTAAATACAGTGATCGTTTGGTTGTTACTTTTGTTAGTGGAATTTTGATTGATAGGTTAATTGTGGAATTGTGTTGATCTTATTTTTGTTTGGATCAGTATTAGTTTTGATTTATTAGGGTTTAAAGGAGTTAAATTTTGAATTTTTACAGCGAAAACTTATTAGTTACAGCGTGTTGGGACTACTTTCTTCCAATCATATGATAGTTTAAAGTTGCAATTTTATTCCATGTTACCTTTTTTTTTTTTTTTTGCATTTTGAAATTTTGTTGGTGTTGGACATTGGTCTTTGAACTAATAATAGAAGGTAGGGAACCATTGCTTATGCGGGCCTGAAATGAACAGTTTGTGAGGATGGGTCCTTCCTTTGGCCCCTGTCACAGGGGTTTAAAATAAGCGGACCTTGCCTATGCAATAAGCATTTTGGGTAAAGTAGGTGATGATCAATGAGCATATGTTCTCAATTGAACTCTTATTTATCTATGCACCAAAACCATTTTCGGGTACTGTTTATCACTTGGTGACACGCTTTGGTAGATAAACCACAAAGTAACCCTTTTTCTTCAAGTTGTGGGCTTTGAAGGTTCAGCTTCCTTTTGGTGTGGAATTGTCTTATAGCCTTTTTATGTAACTTATAGATTAGTTACCTTTTGTCGTTGGGGTATAAAATGGCTTCATTTCATGTTTCATAGAAGATGATGTTCTGTTTTTCAAGTTTTCATTTCCTATAGGTTAGTAGTGGAGATGTGTTTGCTTTTGCATGTTTCAGAGGTAAATGTAGTAGTACTATATGTTCTTTTAGTAACTGGATAAAAATAAATGATATATTTATATATCATTAGAATAGATGTTTGAAATCAGTATAATTGGCTTCAAGCAAATTTGTCAATGCTCCAATGTGGTCTGGTTTGTTATTTGGCAGTTTCTTTGGTTTGTTATCGGGCTGTTTCTTTGGCTTCTTGTAGTTTGAGCTAGCTGATATCAGTTGAGATGGAAGGGCAATATCCTTGAGCCAATAAAATTCTAAAGATAGTATTAAGCATTTAAACTAATTGGGGTTAAACTCTGCAATGCTCAGCTATAAGATGTAGGTAAAATTAAGTCTCTTCGCCCTTGTCTGAAATTGAAAATGTCCAATAATTGCTAAAATTTGGAATATTCTAATGAGCTTGACATTGGACAAGATCTGTGGCTTAGTTGAAGTGGGAAAGAAAGCACACCAGACGGTATATTTTTCATAGAGTGTGGCCATAGATTGGATAGAATGACTCTACAATTGACTTTATGTAAATTGAGTTTTGTAGATAAACAAGCTCCAAATCTAGCCATTCATCACTAATTAACATCTAGTATATTATACAAGTTTCCTTGTTAGATATAGAGACAAACATCATTTTAGCAAAGCCTTACATTCTTTATCAAGTTATGTGTTCTTAATTGGTATCTCACATCTATCTTGTTGCTCTGAGAAAAGTTTTCCTTGCCTCATGGGTTACTAGAAAATCTCTGTTTCATATCTTGGCAGGTTGTTGTTCATGAAGTAATTGATGTTGATAAAGATGGAGATTCAAGTGATATATTGATCATTGATGATGTAAGGAACAAAGGGAAGGCAGTAAAAAGTATCTCTGGTGTCTATAATACTATGCAATCTGAGGTATGTGAGAGATTGGAGTGTTCTTGCAGTAGTTACTGTTTATTGTGCCTAGCATCAAATTTAATGTACATTGGCGCCTATGCTTTTGTTGTTTACTTTTTCCCCATTTTCTATACAGGACTTTGTGGCTAGATCTCCTGGTTCAATGAACAAGGTTGAACCTTCTAAGCTTTCTACCCAAGGATCACATAATATATATAACCTTGATTGTGATTTGGCCTACGATGATGATTTCTGTGATAACTATTACCTTAATGATTTCAAGGATGTTGATGAGTATACCATGTTGCAAGCATACTTTGATAATGTTGATATTCCTGCTGGAGTAGAGGCATCAATCCCTTGGTTTCCAGGTTTTTCAGAGAGTAAAAAGAAAACTTCTCATGCAAACATTCAATCGAGCGTTAATGGGAATGACCAATCTCCTGCATCATGGTTATCAGAGCCTGCTCATGTGAACAAGAAGGCAGCATCAGTTAGTAGTTCAAGTTTCCATACCCCAGGGGATTCTTTGAATCATTCTTCTGGAGAAGCAAGTGTTCTTTCAACTTTTTTATTTCCACAAGGTTCGGAAAGTAAGAAGTCAGCTACTTCACTGCATAGATGGAATAGTCAAAATCTTCCATATGGGCATGCTTTCGAGTCTTACCAGGCTGGTGGTTCAACTAATGGTAGTAATGGGACTCACTCTGATGCAATGGTGCTCCCTCAATCAGTAAATCCAGCTTATTGGGATCACTTTGCTTCTGCTACAAAGAAGCAAATTGCTACTAATAGTTTGTTGCATTCAAAATTTCCTACACCTGTAGATGCATTCAAGCACACTGTGGTTGCGGAACCATCCATGTCTTGGTGGCCACCCCCTATGAAACCAAAATATGGTTTCAATAAGCACAATATCTATTCAAGTTTTCATGATCCAGTTGATGGTGCTTATATTACTCCTCAAGAGGTAGAAGATATCAGAAATCAGTTAAATGTAAATGAAGAAGATATCCTGAGTAAGTTTCAACTCTTTAAACAGTTTGATACTGTTGAAGATTGTTCGGACCATCACTATGCTTCCAGTGGTGCTTCAACGAAGCAGGTGACTAGCCTTTCAATATATTGTAGTTGACCTTTTCCTGTAGTTACGTTCTTAATTTTTCAACCAATAAACCTGGTCTTTGTTAATTCTCTTTGTGGCAGCCACCGAAGAATTGGGCAAAGAAGATTCAGGAGGAGTGGAAAATACTTGAGAAGGATTTGCCAGGTGAGTTTTAAGCATTATATTCTTTTCCGAGAGAACTGTCATTTGATAACTTGTTCTTTCTTTTATAATTCCTTTATACAAATTTCGTTTAGTGACTACTGCAAACTTGAATTGTGACTCAAAATGCAGATTAAGTTTTGCATGAAATATTACAAATGAGATCTTCCACTGTGCTTGTGAAAATTTCCCTTTTCACTGAGGAATAGTATAAATAATATTGTTTCTTACTTTATCTCATTTTTATTGTTTCAACAGATACTATTTTTGTTAGGGTTTATGAATCAAGAATGGATCTTTTAAGGGCTGTAATTATAGGAGCAGAGGGCACTCCCTACCATGATGGTCTCTTCTTCTTTGATGTTTTTTTCCCTGCTAGCTATCCTAAAGTACCACCAGTATGTTGTTATGGTTTATGAATTTGAATTATTAGCTTGTATCTTGTATGATCATATCTTCTGCTATAAACGTTTGGTCTGATTAGTGGGAAATTCTTTTTCAGCATGTTTTCTACCACTCTGGTGGACTTCGATTAAATCCAAATTTGTATAGTTGTGGGAAAGTATGCCTTAGCCTTCTTAACACCTGGTCTGGTAATAAGAATGAGAAGTGGATACCTGGTACGTCTACCATGCTTCAAGTTCTGGTATCCATTCAAGCTCTAATCTTGAATCAGAAGCCTTATTTTAATGAGCCTGGTTGGGAACATCATAGTGGCACACCGGAAGGTGAATTGTTGTCCCAACAATACAATGAGGATACGTTTATCTTGTCACTGAAGACAATGACATACTCAATGAGGAGGCCACCAAAGGTAAGCTGAAAGAATATATATATATATATATATTGATATTTTCATTAGCTGGAATGTGGTACTAATTAATAACTTGCATTAAGATAATATAGGGAAAATTTGTTCCTCAATGCGAATTAGAATGTGTAATAACCATTGCTTCTCCTTGGCTTAAAATTCTAATAAAATCATGTTTGAGTGGCAGCATTTTGAGGATTTTGTTGTGGGCCATTTCTACAGTCGTGCTCGTGATATTCTTGTGGCATGTAAAGCATATATGGATGGCGCTCAGGTAGGTTGCCTGGTAAAAGGTGGTGTTCAAGATGTCGATGAAGGTGACAAGAGCTGCTCACAAAAGTTTAGGGACTCCCTGGCTGGATGTGTAAATATGCTTGTGAAAGAATTTACCATACTCGGAGTAAAGGGTTGTGAGAAATTCCTTACTGTCCCCAAATGTCAAAATAATCGAGTTGATAATATTCCCAAGGCTACAATATGAACTACATTTTAGAATTAAAATTTTGAAAACTTGATTAGAACGGTTTTATTTATAAAGATGCATAGTGGCTTGAATCGTTTTCTTATCAAGTAATTTAGATAGAATTGAGAAAGTATTATAGGCTTTCCTTCATGGGATGCTCACATACAGTTTCTGACATTGTACATTGATTTATATGTGGATGGGGGTTTATCGGTTCTTTTTTCAAATTTTCAATCGGGTGCTCAACTTGTATATTTTGACGGTAGGAAGGTATATAGTGTTACAGCTTTGCTGTTGGTCGGATCATTGGTGAAGACAACCTGAGGTGGCTTGGAACTATTGCTGGAAATCGATGGGGTGTTTCTGTTTCTTGAGTAATTGTACATAAGGTTTCGGGAAGTCTTAAACTAGTATTCTGGTTTGTCTGGATTGTTTTAATTCGTTTTTAGAGCTTATTATATATGCTAATGTTATTTCAATAATTTTCTTTTCCTCTCTCTGGGGGAGAAAATGTCTATATTTTCCTTGGTTCATTCGGCAGTGTCCACGTTTATTGATGTGAATGATGACATCTCAAATAATTTTCATGGTGATATTAGGAATTATAACATCTCCATGTCTCCAATATGGCTGGTAGTTATTCTCTCTCTCTCTCTCTCTCTCTCTCTCTCTCTCTCTCTCTCTCTCTCTCTCTCTCCTTTATTAGTGTAAAAGCATTCAATTCTGCTGGCTGATATAGTCGAGTTTAGTTTAATTGGTTTATATAATCAAATTTTAAGATATGATATTCTGTATATTTAGATCTGAATTTTGGTATTTTCAATAAATTTTTTATTTTCAAGTTGAAGGTGATCTCTTTTTTCAGTAAAAATAAAAACCACAAAATTTACGCGTACAAATCTTCTAGATAAATACTAAGAACAAAGCCTACGTGACGACGGAAGGAAAATCCAATCCGAAGTGTCTCATTCCCCAATGTCTTAGTATTTGCGGAAATTCCCAAGTTTTCTTTGATTCTTTGTCTTTAATCAATGCTAAAATACAAGGGTTAGAACAATGGGAACAAGGACGGCAAGTGCCCGCTAAATGATCCTACTGGTGAAACTACATTAAATAAATGTGAAAAAATGACAAACTCAAGGAAACCAAAATTAGATAAATACCCCGACCTCGACTCATCAGGGCTCAAGCTACTTCATCTTCTTTGATATTTACAATGGCAAGGAAACCTTCAATGTTGCTATATCTTTGTAATCTTACATTTTTGCTTTTGTTCATTTGTTTCTTTCTAGAATCTGTCTCATGCACTGGAAGTCAAGCATTTTCTGCCGAGACCGCAATCCATTATTCTGATCATTGCTCTTCCATTGTCCCTGAAGCCACCCCAGATTATCGTTATTATCCCACTTACAAGTTTTTTGGCCCTTTACGAGAATATGAGACTGGTTATTACAACGCTGGTAGTGAAAACAGAATTCTCAACTCAAACATAACCAGATTCTTGAATTCATTCTCGTTTCGTAGCAGGTTGGTGTTCAGAACTGACAGAGATGGGGTGTTCAAGATTGAAAGCAGCTTGGTGTTTCAGAGCCCTTACTATGTGGGAAACGTGCCTTACAGGTCAAGATTTCATTTGAAGTTGCAAGGGTTCTGGTCTGAACCTTCTGGGAAGCTTTGTATGGTTGGGAGAGGTTCGGCTTACTCAGAAGATGGTAAGCTGCTTTTGACTCCTGCTGCCGTTCTTAAGCTCAGTAATCTAAAGAATTTTAATAACATTACTTCTTTGATTACCGGAACTTTGGTGAGCGCGAGTTTAAGTAATGACAAGGATTACTTTGAGCCGGTTTCTTTGTTGATGATTCCACAGTTGGGTTATAACTACACATCTGTTTCTGAGGAATTCATGGATGGCTTTTCTGGTGAAAGTGATAATTTGGAGTGTTTGCCCTATAATGTACTGCCGAAAAGAAGTTTTTGCTCGATAATTTCAACCACCGGAACTGTCTTCGATTTACAGTATTCAAGTAGTTGCAGCCCGGAAAAGAACAGTCTTCCTTTCGGTGGGGTAGTCGGGAATTTGCCTTCAGCCATATCTTTGACAAGACTTGAGTATTGTTCGGAGCTCGAAAGGAAAGTTAGTCTTCTGATTGAATTTCACGATGCTAAATATGTTAGCTTCTACCACCCTTTTCATCCCAACTCAACATTGATCGGGGAAGGATTCTGGGACGATAAGAAGAACCGGCTATGTGTTTTCATCTGCCGGATTTTGGACATTGCAGAATCTTGGTCGAATGCTCGAGTTGGGGATTGCACAACAAGGTTGACTTTGAGGTTTCCTGGTATCATGTCACTGAGAAAAGCCAGTAGCATGGTGGGTCAAATTTGGACCAAAAAAACTGTGGATGATTCAGGTTACTTCAATACAATTGTGTTACAAAGTATTGAGAATCATGTGGAGGGCCTTACAGGCTTAAAGTATGAATACACAGAAATGGAGAGAGTCGTCAAGTCATGCCCGAGACAGAAGCCAGCAGGAAACAAGAGGGAAAGATATCCAACTGGTGATAATTCCCTTGATATGAAATTTGACATGTCAGTTAAAAGTTCTGAAGGCAAAACTGGTTGGGGCTATGCAGTTCCTCTCTTTGTTGGCAATCGGCTTTACAAGCAGTATTTGTATCCGATCGGTGCGCCTTTGAGCTCTAGAGCTGTAAGAACAGCGCTAAGCGGTCCTGTCAATATAAGCTATGAGATCAGCATTACACTTCGACCTGCTCCAAAGGTAGATGGTGGAGTTGTTCGGTATAACATAACCAGAAGGGAGGAAATGAAGATTACTGCTGAAGGGATATATGATGCTGATACAGGAGCCTTTTGCATGGTGGGTTGCAGAAAGATTGTTTCTAGCAATCGAGTTCCACAAAATGCATCTTTGGACTGTGAAATTGTTCTGAAGTTCCAATTTCCTCCATCAAAACCAAATAAGAACGAAGGTTATATTAAGGGAAGCATTGAAAGTATCCGGAAAACATCCGATCCTCTTTACTTCAATCCTTTGACTGTGTCTTCGGCTTTCTACAGTGTTGAGCGAGCAAAACAGGCTATTCAGAAGATGGGCATGGAGATCATAATGGTTTTAATATCCAACAGTCTTTTATGCATCTTTATAGTGTTGCAACTGTATCATGTGAAGCAGAATCCTGAAGTTCTCCCCTTCATTTCACTTGTTATGCTTGTGATTCTTACCTTGGGCTACATGATTCCTCTCCTGCTAAACTTCGAAGCCTTATTCTTGAAAAAACAAGGTCAGACTCAGAACAGTATTTTGCTTCGTAGTGCTGGATGGCTTGAAGTAAATGAGGTAATCGTTCGGGTAATTACGATGGTAGCTTTCTTGTTGCAATTCCGCTTTCTCCAGCTAGTGCTGTCAGCTAGATCCGATGATGAAAACCAAAAGGACCTTTGGTTTGCTGAGAAAATGACCCTGCTAGTGACTGCAACAATATATCTGGTTGGAGCCTTCATTTCTATGCTTGTCAACAGGGGGAACCATAGCCCCGAGCTTGAGTCTCTTTCGTCCCGTGCAGCAGAATACCGGCAGCATTTCACCTGGAAAGACTTGAAATATTATACAGGTTTAATCTCGGACGGTTTTCTTCTACCTCAGATACTGCTCAACATTTTTTCAAACTCGAGACAAAATGCTCTCAGCTGCTCATTCTATGTCGGAACCACGCTGGTTCGGCTGCTGCCACATGTGTATGATCTTTACAGCAATCATAACTACATTCAAATTAAGGGAACATACATTTTTGCAAATCCTAGTGAAGATTTTTACTCCACTGCTTGGGATGTCTGCATTCCTGTAGGAGTAATGCTCTTTGCTGCAATCATTTACCTGCAGCAGCGGTTTGGTGGTCGTTGCATTCTTCCTCGAAGATTTAGAGAGTCAAACGCATACGAGAAGGTCCCGGTGATTGGAGAATCATGACTCTGGAGAAACTCTTATAGAGGTTTCTTTATCGACTTCTTCCTCGTTTCAGCTATGAATGAAAGAAAGAAAAGATTTGCTGGTGTTGTCTGGAGACTTATGTAGAAGTTTCTTTTTTTGGATCCATTTTCAAAGCTTTAAGATGCTCATGCAAACTGTCCTCGGAAAATCATTTTGCCTTTCCTCTTGTAGAAAATTTAAAATTTCCTAATTGGACTTAGCCTTCTCCAATTTTTCTTTCTGTTTTTGTGAATTATAACAGTTAAAATTCTTTTGAAAAATTTGGGAATGAGATTTAGATTACCCAAAATTATTTGTGAGATGAGTTTAATCTTGTTTCTCCAAGAGATGCCTTAATGTTAAAAAATCCTAGTAGTTTACCTTGGACTCGGATATTAGTATCACATACATATATGTTCATTTCTTTCTAAATTTTTTTTATGTATCTGAAGAGTTATATTTTTATATCCTTATACTATTTTTTATTTTGATACACATCATATATGAATGTCAGACAAAAGTTCTTATAAAAAAATAATGAGTTGGAGCAACGTACGTGGAAGGCTGTTTCATGTGCCTACTTGGACTTTGGACAGCTATCCAAATTCCAAGCTGACATAAGTTTTTCCAGATGAAGAGATCCCTTCCATCTTGTCAAGAAAACCAAAGTTCTAATAAATAGAGATAAAAAAAAATGAATAACCAAATTAAATATCCTTTCATGCTTTCGTTTTCCATTTATAATTTTATAACATTATACACAATTTTTGTCAACATGATTTAATAAGTTGCTTTCTAATCAATTCCACCGATAACTCCTTGGAATATTTATATCATTTTCCAGCGGAAATTAAATTAGTGCTTTCAACAAAGTGACATTGCAAGCCAAACAAAAGCGTACAAGGAGAAAAAGCCATCATACCTGGGAGATTTCAAAGACTTTTGAAGCCGTCTTTATCCATTCAAGAATAAAAAATTGTTTGGATTTAGTTATTTGGATTTGGGTGTGAATGTTTGTGTCCGACACGGGTATGTTTAATTTTTATAAGTTATTTCCTGTATTTGGAGGATTTTTGGAAGATTCTTCATGTTCGAAAATATGTCAAACATGGATGTCGAACATAGAAATTTGCAATATTAGATATTGGAACTGTAAAATGTAAACTTGAAAATGACAAATTCAACAAATTAATTCATTTTGCTGATTCTTACCAGAACTTCATATTCACATCAAAGAGTCCTTTGAAATTACAAGGGCAATGAAACCTTCAATGTTGCTGCTATGGTTATGGCTATGCACACTTCTGTGCGTTAGTTTCGCAGTGAAGTCCGTCTCATCTGTTCTAAACTCTTATTTTGATCATTGTTCTTTATTTGTCTCCGGGTCAGTCCCCAACTCTGAACCTCCCAGTTATGAGTTTGGTCCATTTGCTCAATACCACTCTGGTTTTTACTACCTTGGTGGAATCAGAGTGGTCAGTGCCAACATCACCAGGTTTACAAATTCACTCTCGTTTTACACCACCGTGGTGACCAAAACCGGTGAAGATGGTGTGTTCATGATCGAAGGAAGCCTTGAGTTTCAAAGTCCATTTCATGTGGGAAGGCTCTCCGACCGAACTAGACCTCGCAGGCCAGCAGCTGCTGATTTTAAAAATCCATTCAATTTGAACCCGCATGGCTTCTGGTCTGAATCTTCCGGGAATCTTTGTATGTTTGGATCAGGTTCTTCTTACTTAAAAGAAGGTAATCTGCTTAATCTTGCAGCTGTTCTTAAGCTTTATAATATCAAGAATTCAAGTAGCATCACTACTTTGATTACTGGAACTTTAGAGAGTTTTGAGTCCTAGCAATGATAAGAATTAATTCGAACCAATCTCCATATTGAGGCTTCCACAACTTAACTACAATTTCAGCTTTGTGTCGGGAGATTCTGTCAATGAATTTTCCAGCGAAAGTGATGCTGAAAAGAATTTACCAATATACAGTGCACTGAGAGGAAGAAATTTTTGTCCAAAATTCTCAAGCCTAAATGTATTCAATTTGCAGTATAATACCGTCTACAGTTCCGAGAAAAGCTGCCTCCCTTTTGCCGGAGTTATTGGGAATTTGCCTGGTTCTGTACATTTAGATGTCATTAATTGTACTGATGTTCGGAAGAGAATTCGGATTTTCCTAAAGTTTCAAGCCGGTACTAGCAATTCCAGGTTCTACCAGATTTTCAATCCCAACACAACATTGATTGGAGAAGGAACGTGGGATGATGAGAAGAACCAGTTGCATGTTTTTCTTTGCCCATTGCTGGACATTGCAAACTCTTGGTCTAATGCTCATGTTGGAGATTGCACAACAAGGGTAAGCTTGAGGTTCCCTGCAATCTGGTCCATCAAAGAGACTAGTAACATAATGGGGAAATTTTGGACCAACAAAACTGCGAATGATTCAGGTTACTTTGACAGAATCGTCTTTCGAAGCATCAAGAATAATGGGGAGACTCTTGATGGTTTGAAGCATGAATACACTGAACTTGACAGAGTGAAGAATTCATGCCCAGCAAAGAAGCTCGACAGAAGCAAGGGACAAAGATGCCCTAGTCCCTATTCTTCTGATATGAAGTTTGACATGACAGTTAAAAGTTCTAAAAGACTGATGGTGTTCTGTAGTTGCTCTAACTATCGGTGATTGGTTTATGAGCAGACCGGCTTTGCAGTTGCTATTGAAGTCATTGGGAGACCACCGAGGTGGGAAGCTCAGGGCGGAGCCAATATTAGCTACAAGATAGATATTAGATTGAACACTCCTCCAAAGTCAACTGATGAAGTTTATGTATCTATTGTCCCTGATGAGAAAGTGGAGATTACCGCTGAAGGGATTTATGATGCTGACACAGGAGGCTTGTGTATGGTTGGCTGCAGAAAGTTTGCATCAATCAATCAAGCGCCGGGAAATGCTTCGATTGACTGTGATATTCTTCTGAACTTCCAATTGCTCCGGTAAAACATTTCAAAAAAGGAGGGCATATTAGGGGAAGAATCGCAAGCACTCGGAGATCGTCCTTACTTATGATTTCCTAGATGTGTCTTCGATTTCTTGCAGCAGGGAGCAAGCGAGATGTTCCATTTGGAGAATGGATCTTGAGATTGCCATGGTTGTAATATCTTAAACACTTGCATGTCAATTTGTGAGACGTCAGCTCCATCATGTGAAGAGGCATCCTGAAACACTCCTCTTTATTTCACCTGTCATGCTTGTGATCCTTACCATAGGCCAAATGATCCCTCTTGTGCTTAACTATGAACTCTTATTCAATCAACAACACGATCAAGATACTGTCTCGTTTCAAACTGGTGGGTGGCTTGAAATGAATAAGGTAACTGTAAGGATAATTTCGATGTTAGCTTTCCTGTTGCAATTCCGAATTCTCCAGCTAGCATTTTCAAGTAGATCAAATGATGGAAACCGAAAAGGCCTGTGGTTTGCAGATAAATTGACCTTGCTTGTGACAATATCATTATATGTGTCCGGGGCATTCGTTGTTCTGCTTGTCAATTAAGGGAACTATAAACGTGAGATCGTGTTGCTTCCCAGTCGTCCCGTGGACTACTAGCAGCGTTCGGCTTGGGATGATCTGAAATTGTATGCAGGTTTAATCTTAAACCGTTTCCTTCTGCTTCAGATACTGTTCAACATGTTCTTGAACTCAAGAGAAATTGCACTTAGCTCCTCGTTCAATTGCTGCCACATGCATATGATATTTACTGTGATCACAACTATGTCCAATACAGAGGAACATAAATTTATGTGAATCCAACTGAGGATTTTTTCTCCACTGCTTGGGATGTCATTATCCTTCTTGGTGTTCTTCTGTTTGCTGCAATCATATATGCTTTCGGCAACAATTTGGCTTTTGCTGCATTGCTCCAAAGAGATTTAGAGGGCTGCAAAGCTATGAAAAAATCCCTGTGGTCAGTGAATCATAGTTCCCTCGCAAGTTTTAGCGCTTCATTTGGTGTGTGTTTCCGGCTATTTGCCTTAAGTTCAAAAAAAAAAAAAAAAAAAAAAGGTAAAAATCAATGGAAGAGGAGGCAATATATTAATGTTCTTTAGCTTCTTTTGTTTCTTAAGGCTATATTAATACAACTTTTACTGCAAGATTAATTGCTAAATTGTTGTTTAGATTATTTTATAGACTCGATGCGTCTCTGTTGGAACATTTTCAAAATAATGAAAGATTATATCTTCAATGATAATAAAATAATATTTTTTAATTATTTAATTAAAAGTAATATCTTTTGATTATTTATCGAGTGGTGTAACCATCCAAATGAATATGTATTTAAAAAAGTTATATCTACATAAAGAGGTATTTCTTTGCCTATAAATAAAAGTATAGAACTCCTCTCATTTGAAAGACATAAATAGACAACTATATAAAAAATTACAAATAAAATTTTAGTAGTTTTGTTACACAATTCTTAATGCATAGTTGATTGATATCCTTAATGCAAAACATCATCAATCATAAAGCTTCATTGTATCTTCGAGGTTCATATATCGGTAATCATTTTGCATACCTTATTAATGGTGGGGACGAATGAATAAAACTTTAAAGAGAGTGACATTGCTATATATTTTGAAGCCTTTGTTAATTTTTCGTATTTTTTGTTTCTTACGTATTATCAGTCTCTAACTCAAGTTTCTTTGATAAAAAAAATTCTACTCCAATTCTAGCTACACGACCCTAAAAATAGGAATGGGACGCCTATTTTTTCGGATGACAATAA
Organism: Adansonia gregorii; assembly: GCA_038382025.1. NCBI lineage: Eukaryota > Viridiplantae > Streptophyta > Magnoliopsida > Malvales > Malvaceae > Adansonia > Adansonia gregorii. The sequence goes on along the minus strand of JBBYHO010000001.1, from coordinate 13,121,639 downwards.
AAAATCTTCATTGTATATAGGTTTTTTATGTTATTTTATTATATGGTATAGTTATGATTTTTTCAGTTTATTTATCTATTAAGCAAATAAAAAGAAGTTATATCTAAAAAGATAACCAAAAACTTCAGGCTATACCGAAGAGGACACGGTAAAAGTAATATGGTTTAGTTCGAATTGGTTTTAAAAAAAAAATTATGGTTCATATATGTTGTATTTTGATTTTTTAAAAAGTAAACCAATTCTAACCAGATTTTATCAGTTTGATTCATCAATTTTTTTAAATTTAAAATATATATTTATTTATTAATTTGAAATAAAATATTTATTTTTATATTTAAAAAATTAAAAATTAAACAAAAAATGTGGTTTGATTGGAATAATTTCAGCTTTTTTGACTTATGAATTAAAAACCGAACCAAGTATATTTAATTAATATATAAATTGAAATCGAATCAAATTCAATAAAAACTAAATTAAACACAAAAGTTTGAATTGGTTTTCAGTTTTTTTTTTTAATTTTTTCCCAATCCTAAGTTATAGATAATATTATAAATATTAATTTTTAAATTTTAAATTTATTAAATATTATATATTAAAAATAAATATATGAATTAATAAATATAAATTCGTCTGGGGTTTGCATCCATAGAATGTCTTCTCTGACGGTGTAATTTGACCTTTCCCTTCATACTATCGTATTTTCGGGGAAAGAGGGACAAAAAAAAATGTTTATTTTTCCGGATGAAGTTTTTAAGTGTAAATTATGGTTTTCTATGGACTGACAGCATGGTGGGAAGCTTCAGCTATCTCAAAATCAATGACTGGGGGGCCACGGGAGATATACTCCACAAGTTCCAGCAGGAAATTTCCAATATCTCTGGTCACTAGTTTAACTGAGGTCAGCGGTAGGACCCCCTAAGAACAGTCTTCAAAAACCCAAGACTGGGCCAAAAATTTAGTTTAGACCCAACGCACTTTATCTCCAATATGTTCTTTGCCTTGTTCTTCACTTCCAGTTCTTGGACACAAAAGCAGGAAAAATCTGCCTTCGATTTGATTGACGTTGACTTAGATGCTAACATTGGATAAATTTCCACAAAAATATGGAAAAAAAAGTGATTTGGGATTGGAACAAATAATTTAATAATTTATATTATTTTTTATAAATTTTAATTAATTTATGTATTTATTATTTTTTATATTATTTTATATTATATTTATATAATTATATTGTATTGTAAATTTTATTAGAGGTACAGCACGAGGGAAGACTAAACTTTCCTTTACGTATCTGAAATGGCAGGATTGGTCCCATTTTTTTGTCTTTTTTATGCCTAAGAGAGAATCATTAAAATGTCCAGAAAAATACATCAGTTTTCAAAGATATTTAATGACTTAACCATGCTGTTATGGTTTCATTGGTTCGGACCAAGACTAAGCAAACTAAATCACTTAATATAGTCTTTAAACAGAGACGATTAATGTAAGGGTGCCAAAGACCTTTTCAGATGGAAAAAAATAAAATAAAATTTACTTAACCAAAATTGAGAAGGGTACCATTAATTAACCTGCTGAAATATGAGGTTAATTGTTTGCCTTTTTTTCAATGTATCAAGTTCCCAATGCCGTCTAATAGACTCAGCTCAAAATTATCTAATTTTAGTTTGTATTTTAGTAACTCGATCGGTTTAAATTATTTTTCATTTAATAAAATAAAAATATTTTATTTAAATTTAATTATAAAAATATATAAATATTAATATAAATTTAATTTTTTAAATATTTTAAATAATAACTGAAGCCTACAAATCATACCTTGACTTTCAGCAATTTTTTTCCACGCTCTTGAACCGTTGAAGTAGGAAATTTCCTATGCAGCTTTCAGGATCACTACCATTGGCACGTCTAGTGGGACGTGTAGAGTTTTATATATAGTTCACCTCATTTCGAAGTTTTCGATAAGCTCTTCATCTCAATCTTCTTGTCTGAAGAAATCCAAGACTATGGATCGTTCCATATTCTGTATTTCATCAAAACTTTTGTTTTTTCGTGCTTCCTTGCTGTTCATCCTCTCCTTTTTCTTGTCTCTTAATGTGGTCTCTGGCACTGCAACTGAATTTAGTTATGGTGATCACTGTGATTCAGTCGTTCATGAATCGAAACCAGCTGATGAGGAGTTCAATATCTCCCCATTTCATGGACGTCAGAATGTTTACTACAGTGGTGGGGATAATATCTTGAATCGTAGCTCGTATAATGGGTATTATCAACCTGCATCGAAAGTTCTCGTTTTCGAAACTCACCACGTATATTCGACTGATGTTAAGGATGTCTTCAAGGTGGAAGGAAGCCTGATCTTCCAAAGCTCCTATTACTATGAACAGAGTTTCTCCAATTATGGGTCCTTCTATTCGCATTCAGGCGATTCGAGTGTTCGTGGTGCTCTGGACTTTGATCTTCATGGCTTCTGGTCTAGAACTACTGGGAAGCTTTGCATGGTGGGGTCGAGCTATGCTTACGCCAAAGAAGGTAAACTGCTTCAACTTGCAGCTGTTCTTGAGCTCAATAATCTTAGCAGTTCCAGTACCATCAATACTTTAGTTACTGGAACCATGAATAGCTTGAACCCTGCTGAAGAACCAAATTACTTTGAGCAAATTTCCTTGTTGATGTTTCCTCAAGGAAGTTACAAATACACCATGGTTTCTAAACAATTTAGTCAAGGGTGTCCTGGTGGAACCGATGTCTCAAAAAAGTCATCCCTAGGTTTATCGCAGACTCGAACTATTTGTGATATGTTTGCACGTAGAGCCGATGCTTTTGAACTGGAATATGCAAGTAGATGTGATTCCTCGAAGGGTTGCATTCCATTTGCTGATGGTATTGGATATTTGCCTCAGATCATGTATTTGAGGATGATCCAGTGCTCGGACGATAAGCAAAGCTTGAGGTTTCTGATAGAATTTCCCAACAATAGTTATTGGGGGTATTACAGCTCTTCAAATTTCAGCACTTCATTAGTTGGGGAAGGATCTTGGGATCCGGATAGGAATCGGCTTTGCGTTGTTGCTTGTCGAATCTATGATGCATCGAGCTCCTTAGAGAAGGCTCATGTTGGAGACTGCACTACTAGGTTGAGCTTAAGATTCCCAGCAATCTTGTCTATCAGAAGCACAAGTACTGTTGTAGGTGAAATTTGGAGTGAGAAGTCTAAGAACGAACCTGGTTTTTTCGATAGGATCAAGTTCCGAAATGCTGAGGGTTATGGGGGGCGAATTCAACTTCAAGGTTTGAAGTATGAGTACACGGAAACTGAGAAAGTGAAGAAGTCATGCCCAAAGAAGAAGCTTCCTAGTAACAGCAGGGAGCAGTACCCAGAAGGCTATACTGGAGACATGGGTTTTAGTATGTCAATTATCAAATCCAAAGGTCCTAAAGGAAGAATTGGGTGGGGTTCTTCCGATCCTCTTGCAGTGGGAGATCAGCCTGATCAGAGTTTTCCCCTTCTGATACCATCCTCAAGCTCAAGGCCTAAAATTTCTGGCGTTGAATCTAATGCCAGCGTTAGCTTACTTAATATCAGCTATAAAATGAGCATTGAGCTACCAAGTTCGGAATTGAGTGCCGGCCTTGATCCATTTCACCAATCTTCAAATGGATATCTGGATATCCGAATTTCTGCTGAAGGGGTTTATGATGCTGAAACAGGTAATCTGTGCATGGTTGGCTGCAGATCTTTGAGGTCAGGCGATCATTCAATGGACTGCGAGATCCTTGTGAATATTCATTTTCCCCCATCGAACTCAGACAGGAAAAGAAGTAAAATCAAGGGAAGAATACAGAGCATGCGCGAAAAAAATGATCGTCTGCGCTTTGAAACTTTGGAGTTTTCAGGGCAAGCTTATTATAGCAGTTGGGCAAGGGAATCGATTTGGAGAATGGATTTCGAGATGATCCTATCTGTCATGTCCAACACTCTTTCAATTGTCTTTGTAGTACTTCAAATCTTTCATGTGAGGAAGCACCCTGACGTTTGTCCTTCGGTTTCACTTCTCATGCTTGTTATTCTAGCCCTGGGACACTCAATCCCTTTGGTTCTAAATCTTGAAGCAATGTTCGTTCAAGACAGTCAAAGATCTGTCTGGATTAGAGGTGGCACATGGCTAGAATTGAACGAGGTGGTCGTTAGAGCTGTCACAATGGTGGCTTTTCTGCTGCATATCCGTCTCCTGATGCTTTCATGGACTGCTAGATGCTCCGATGGCAAGAAGGCAGCCTTGTGGGTTGCAGAGAAGAAGGGGCTCTGTGTATGTCTTCCGGTGTACATAACTGGCGCCATAATGGCCTTCTTTGTGGACTGGAGGAAGAATCAAATTGACACTGCAAGGCATTATTCATACCACTTAGACCAGATCTTTTTGGGAGGTTCAAGAGCCTATGCTGGTTTGATCCTTGATGCCTTTCTTTTCCCACAAATCATCTTCAACATGTTCCAGAACTCGAGGGAAGTGGCTCTTTCTCGGTTCTTTTTCATCGGAGTCACCCTTGTTCGCCTGGTACCCCACGGATATGATCTCTACAGGGCACACAACTACGTCGACTTCGATGACTCGTACATTTATGCAGATCCTACTGCCGATTACTACTCAACTGCTTGGGACCTCATTATTCCGATGTTGGGCCTGTTCTTTGCTGCAATCATATACTTGCAGCAGCGATTCGGTGGTCGTTGTTTGCTTCCAAAGAGGTTCCGTGAATCAGTGATATATGAAAAACTTCCAGTGGCTTCAGAAGAGCAATTGCCAGTGAAATCTAGCACCTAGTTCCAGCTTGGGTTACTACTACTAGTCCTACTACTTGCCATGATGGTGTTTCTAGTTCTGTGCTGAATAATTCTGGAAATCGGTCTCCTGTCTTCTAAGTTTTTGAGTATGTAATATAAAGTTACGTATTCTGATTGTCTCTCTCTCTCTCTAAGCCTAATATAAACTTTATCACTTCAAATTTACATCTGAAACTGCTTTTTTTTTTTTTGTTTCTTTGTAATTTATCCTATCAATATTAAAAGAATCTTTATGTATGGATAAAATTTGTAAGTGAACTTCTATTTTCCTCTTAGAGCGGGAATAGAGATGTTTGATCACCTAAATTCTAAATCCCAAAAGCTGCTAAAATGTAGATTTTAATATCAGCTGCAAACTTACGTTAGACTTTTTATTTTCTCTAAAATATTTGTATCTGATACATATGACCGATACATGGGTACGTGAATATGATCTTTCAAATATATGAAAAAACTTATAAAATAATTGAGAATACCCATATTGGACATATAAACTGTATTTGACATTCATCTTCAAGTCTCCGTAACATAGCTGCATCTTGTCAGACTCTTGCCTCTCTTATCCTGATAACTAAAGAGTGAACGAGGTGATTGGCAAAGCTGCAACATCTGAGTCAGGTGTTTACTGGTCGTCAAGTTGAAACATATTCACCAAACTAATTAATCGTGTTAAATATGCTGTGAAATAATATATTTACAATAATGATTAGATCCAAACTTGAAATCGAACTGATTCATGGTTTTAATTTACACTTTCTTCTAATGATCAATGCATGTAAGTGTTTATGCGATCTTAAATACATTTTCTACAAACCGGGCAAGTTAGATGATTCTCAAGCCAGTGATCAAGGCAACTCAAATGAAACATATGTTTACACACTGGGAAAACCCTACACGATTCACCAACAACATAATCATCTAAGCAAATGGGGCAGTCCCTGGATTTTAACAGACGTCTATTATCCCCATAAATCAGTGGTGGCAATAGTTTCTCCAAGGCCTGCTGGCTTAACACTACTCTGTCATCTGAGCTCTCCGGAGACCCTTCGATCATGTCCAATGGTTGCAAACAGTTAACGATTATTGCTCGGTAAGTTGCAATCCAGACTCGATGAATGCCTCTTCTTAGCATATCAGAAAGGAGCTTCCGAAATATCGGCCAACAGAGGCATTCACAAAGATTGTAGATGATCAAGATGATGAATGATGAGGCAATGATGCAGGATAACAAGAGAATGGCAATGGCAATGCCAAGGGCAGTAAGAAAAGAAACAACATGAGGGTAATCTAAAGAATGGATGGCAATATTCAGTAATCATGTTAATTTATATCTGGTTTTTCTGCTTGAACTATGACTTGATGACCTTGCAAAATTTCCTTAGAACTACAACTACCTATAATAACAAATCCTGCAGTTAACTATGTCAATGAAAGCAAACTTCTGAACATAATGACAGAAATTTGATTTTAAAAGATTGGTTTGCTAGTTCCAATTTGAGGGATTTAATTTCTAAAAGTTGCTTTCTTTTAATTGAGAAAATTAGATTGAAAGGTTTATTTAGACTCTGCCAAATCATTTTCATTCATATCCCTGAAAAAATGAAGCTGTAAAACCAAATTTTCTTGCAAAATTAGAAAGATCATATGGCAATTGACATAGTAAGTAATAGCAAATGAAAAATAAAAATAAAATCAATTATTAACATTATCTATTTTTAGCTTTGAAAATACTAATCAATATGAATTCTAATAATAAACAATTTAAGAATTGTTTGCTACAGCCCACAGCTATTAAAAAATATATATATAAAAAAAAGACTCAAGTCTGGTCCAACTGTTGTTGGTTGTTACAGCCCTTTAAGAGAGGATTGAGATCTAGGATAAATATCATTTTGAAAGTCAAACAAGCAATTGATAACATTAAAGAAAATGGAAAATAATTTAACATCTTGTTATGCAGAAAGCTAGTCCAAATTGAGTGAATGTCAGATATGAGTATATATTTGATAAAGTATGCTTAATTTTTTTAAAAGTTTTTCTCTATATTTGAAGGATTATATCTCATATCCATGTTCGAACGTGTGTTGGACACAGGTGTCGAATACAGGTACCTAGAAACCCAATTGGCCTTATTTGCTAAAATTTACAGAAACCATTGATAATATTGCAATAGGATTTTTTATGCCTCCATCATTACACTAATGTATATTGAAAAAAACAGTTCTAAACTGGAATCTGGCCTAATATTAGAACTTTCAATTGAAGCTACATTCCACTTTGCTTGCAAATTACCATTGTCATAAATCCATGGATGAAGAAGTACCCTGAATTTTTGCTTTATGCTGAAATCTAATTGCTAAATAGGGCAGAGCTTTGATTGTCAAAGTGTAATGACCGGGTTTTAGGACATTTTCCTTGCATCACCTTACAAATTAGGATTTGATTGTCACCTAAAGATTTACATCAAGGATACTGTCCTCTTTGGACATCCACAAGTCCTCAAAAGCTTTGTCACATGTAGGTATGTCTTCCTCGGTGTGTGAACCACCCCTAATGAGATTCTGCAAATTTTTAATGGAAAAAGGAAAGAAAAAAATTGTGGCACAAAAGAGAACATGGTTGAAACTATATATTCTATTCATTTACATTGTCATACGTCCACTATACAATTCCGACAAGTCGGACAAGTTATATGATTTCTCAACCAGATATCTATGCAAATGAAATGAAAAACATGTTCGCAAACTGGGAAAACTCGGCACAGCTCATCATCTTCAAAACCCTCCAAGCAAATGACACATTTATCTAATGCTTTTCCTAGGCTTTTGTATTTTACAATGGGCAGGGCTTGTTCCAAGTCCTCCGGGCTCAGCCCTTGTCTATCGGCTAAAAATGCCATGAATCCATTGAATATTTCCTGTAACCATAGATTGTTGAGCGCGGCAGCTTCGTGAGACCAGTCGGGATTGCCGGCCAGAGATCGATGATTATTAGCTATGCCTCCCGATTCGATTTCTTGCTCGAACGTCTCGTTTCGAAGCCGATTATAAAATCTATCGAGAATTTGATAGAAGAAAACAAAGAGCATTATTCCTACAAAGCAAACGAAGATCGAAGTTTGAAAGTCATGCAGATCATTAGTAACATTATTAGGAACTGCCAAAGGAGAATCTTCGAGGGCAAGTTTTTGAGCAACCGATGAATGAAACAATGGTGGCAACAACTTGAAGCTGTAGTTATTATCATCAGGTGAAGGAGGTGAAGCCATGGATGATTTATTTGGAATTTAAAACCAAAAAAAAAAAAGGGAAGCAAGAGAATAAAGCGAACTGCAATTCAATTAAAAGCCGAAGAAACTGGTGATTTGATCCCCAACATTATAAAGATTCTAGTTTTCAGCTGGGGATGGCAAAGTTGTTTTATTGTGATATTGCCAAACAATTTTATCCTTAATTTTCTTCCATAATTATTGTATTCATAAATTTGTTAAACAGATTTTGTAAAGGATTAGGCCAAAGCCTAGTCATTGCCATTTTTGTCTATACTGGTGGCATAGGAAAGGATTACTCTTAAAAATTCAAGATACAACCCATATTTAATATTTAAATTATATTTCTTAATTTTTGATTATCTTAATTAGTTAGTTTTTAATTATATTAACAAATTAAAAGAAGTAATATAATAGGAGAATAAAAAGAATTTGGATAAAAATAGACAAAACCCTAAAATTTTTATTTTTTAATGCAGAAATTTTTGTACTTTCTACTACAAAACAAAACTTTTCAATAAAATAGCACTTTTGTCGGCGTTGGTTATATTACTTAGATTCGAGTGTGAGAATCTCGGATATGAATATATATCTAACACAAGCATGTTTAATTTTTTTTAAAAAAAAATTAAAAATACATCAAAAATAATGAAAAATCAGAGTAATATAGGTCAACAACAGCAGAATTGAATAGGGTTTCTGATCCTGGAATATTCTGAAGAACAGAAATCTGATGACTAACAGTCAGGACCAGGTGAAAGCTAAGCCAAAAAAGTCGGATGAAACCAAATTACCTGAATAATTTAACAAATAAATCAGGAGATATGGCAAAAACTTTGTTGTTTTCTCATCTTAACTAAAGGTAATTTCACCAATGAAATCTGAGCCTTTTATATATATATATATAAATAGTGGTCGTTTTTCCTGGTCCCTGTGGGAATAGATTTTGGTTCTTGTTTGACTGTCACGGAAAAATAAACTAACTGATTTTATGGGATTCAGTGAAGTTCAAGGCCGGTCAAACCGATTCAAGCCGGTTCTCAAATTTAAATTATTATTTAAAATATTAAATGTTAAAAATTAAAGAATTAAGAAAGCTGAGATTACTCATTTCAAGATTAAATAAAATAAAATCAACATATATGATTTCATTGACTTTATACATTTATAAAGAAAAATAAAGAATTCCAAAGATTGAGTTTACTCTTTTCAAGATTAAATAAAAATAAATTGTTTTTTGAAATGTTTGTAATAAATGGTAACTATATATTATGGTTATATAAAAAAATTAATAAAATTTAAAATTTTATTTGTAATTAGTAAGTTAACTACTAATTCGTAGTTAATAAATGATTTTATTAGAAATTTTATTTTAAAATTTGGAAAATTGCAAATCCCTATTTGAAATTGAAATAGTGATTCTCCTTTTTTTTTAAGGACAAATTATCAAACAAAAAAATCTGTAATCCTACGTCGTTTCAACATTAAAACCCCTCAAATATACCCGCCCGGGCTTGTAAACCCTAAATTCCCCAATCGCCAAAACCCTAACGTTTCACCTCCATGAAGCTATCCTTCGGTTGAACTTCAAATCTCAGCAATTTGCATCCTGTCCCTCCCAGACCTATAATCCCTAACTTCCCCAATCTCCCAATACCCTAATCCATTCACCTTCATCGAACTTCCCTTCAATGGAACCCCAAACCCCCACTAATTCGCAACCCATCCTCTACGAAACCCTAACCCTAAACCCAATTTCCCTCCCTTCTTCCCCTGCCACCGAATCTCCACCGTCCAATCAATCTCCTCGTGAGCCATATACTGTCTTCCGCAACGAAATCTCTCTATCAGCTGAAAATACCATCTCTTTGGACTCAGCTGCGCCGGACTATTTCTCGCTTGATGTTAATGAGCCGGCTGAGCCAGTGCTAGTTCAGGCTCCGGCCTCGGCTTGGGATGAATCAGACCCGAAGACACCGGTTACTGTGGATGAGCCAAGGCTTGAGAACAAATGGTGGTTCCGTGGGAATAGTATGTTTAAAAGTCCAATGCTTCAGTTGCATAAAGGTTTGGTGATGATTTAAGCGTTTCGTATGGAAATTTTGAATTTTGACTAATTTTTGCTGAATTTTTGACAAACGGAAGTTTATAATTGTTTATGAGGATTGTAAATTGATATGTGGTTACTAAGCTTAGTTGAACTTCGGTTTTTAATCAAAATATTTAGCCATATTGGTTGCTATAAAATTATTTCAATCGCCTTTAAATTGAATGCTTTCTGTTCTTTTATTAATGAATATAATTGGGTTGAACTCTTTTATTGGGTTGTTACGCTGATTTGTGTGATTTTAGGGCACATTTAGTGGATTTAATTGTCCTGAAAAAATTGAGGGTTGCAGGTGTAATTGTCATTTGAGGAATTTATGATTGAAGAGTAATAGATTGTTGGTCAGCTTATGTACTAAAATTGATGGGAGTGTTAATAGATGGGCCTTTGAATCAAGTACTTCAGGTTTTAGATTTCTGTTAAATATCTTGTAAAATTTTGAAGGACTAAATATATATATATATATTAGCTTGGTTTTACTTACATTATATGTGATTGTAGCATATTGGGTGCTTGTAGTTGGTAGATAGGGATAAACATTCTTTAATGCCATTTTTATCGTGTGTATATGACAATAAGATTTTAAACTTTACCATGGTGGGCATTGCAGAGATTGTGGACTTTTGTGATTTTCTCTCCCCAACTCTGGAAGAACAATCAGCACGTGATGCAGCCGTGGAATCTGTCTTTGATGTTATCAAATACATATGGCCTGACTGCAGGGTATGATTGGCAGCCTCTTTTTCTCTCATGCACAAAAGCACACACGTGTAAAGATACATACATATTGTACAAGGCCAAAAGGTAATAAATTGTTGCTTTGCAGCCAGAAGTTTTTGGGTCATTCAGGACAGGGCTTTATTTACCAACAAGTGATATTGATGTGAGTATTATGCTTCCTATTATCCCATAAAATTTGTCATGAAACTCAAATTTCATTAATGTCTAATCTTGTTCTATTATAGCATGCCTAACATATTTGGTGAGTTTTCATTAGGATAATGTAATTTAGTATATAGATTTTCCACCATGGAAAGAAAAGTATAGGAAGGGGAAAACTCACTAAAATTTTTTGAAAACATAAAATGAATTTAGCATGACTGCTGTTATATTTTCTCCCCTGTTTAGTATGATTGACTTTCTTAGCCATTTGTTTATACTTTATGTAGGTTGTGATTCTAGGTTCAGGTATAAAAAATCCACAGACTGGTTTGTATGCTCTTTCCAGGGCATTATCTCAAAGAGGAATTGCAAAAAAGATACAGGTATTTTTTTTTTTTTAAAGAAAGTTTATTGATAAAAAGAGTATATTTACGTAAAAACTCTATTCTTATCAGGTGATTGCAAAAGCTCGTGTGCCAATAGTTAAGTTTGTAGAAAAGAAAAGTGGTGTTGCATTTGATATCAGGTAGTTCTATTTTCCTCTTGCATTGCTTTTGGATTGATTTGAATTTCAAATTTGCTGCATATTCTACTTGCTTGGCAACTTTGTTGTCTGTTGGAGTATTTGATGTAATTATATTCTTATAATATATATTTGTTGGTAAGTTACTTCGTTTATAATATATATTTGTTTGAAAATTTTCTTTGTTGTCCCCATCTATTTTAACCCAAAATCTTATCTAAAAATTTCTCTTTGCCTCCAAAAATTTCTGAATCTGTTTTAGTATCATTTAAATGTGATATGAGTATCATCATGAAAGACGCTTAATCAATGTGAAATTTTGGCTGTAAGGCTTTTTGGAATTTATTAAGATAGGACTTTTAAATTATCTTCATGGATTTCTTTTGAGGTCCATGAAAATTGGGAGGTCCTAGTATTTGGATATTCCATAGTGAAACTAATCGGCATGTTAGATTAGTATTTGGATATTAATGGTCAGCGAGGTTTGCCAAACATAATTTTTTTTTTTATTTGAGGAAGGTGACTGAGATTGTCAAGAATTCAAGAACTAGTAACCTCGGTCATCATTTTTTTTCTTTAATCATGTAAAGAAGTTCTCTTGACTTAGATTCCTATTTTTCTTGATGTTTTCTTGATTGACAATATCCGATGGGATGCTTGGAATTTGAAGAAGGTGAAGACAGGTTTAGGTTCCTTGTCTGACATCTAGCATAAGTGATAAGTATACCAGAGAAAGTTGTTTATCTCCATCTTGGCTTGATGTGGCAGTTTAAAAACTATGTTTCATGTTTTATTTGGCAGTGCCATCTAACAGCTTACTATTTAAATGGGTGTTCAATACTGCAGCTTTGATGTGGATAATGGACCGAAAGCTGCTGACTTTATCAAGGTTTGTTGCAGTTGCGGACTTTCACGTGCTCTGATGTTTCATTTGTTAGTTTTTGATAGTGGTGCTTAAGATGTAGTTATTTAATCCCTTTTTGTCAGACGAGGTAAAGTATGTTGGACCATAGGCTTTTTTTATCATGATTTCTTCTCAGTTATTTCTTATTTAGCTGCAATTATGCTTGAGGACTGTGCTTCTGTGCTGAGTTTAATTGTCTGCTAGATTTATCCTCGCAGATGGGAATCACAGCTTAATTTTCTTTTATTTCCCGATATCTACTTTTGGATTCTTTGATTAAAATTTATGTAAAATCATTTTGGTCTGACTCCCACATGTTCCACAAACTTAGGACTTCTGTGGTTTTCCTCTGATGAATTAAAGCTCTGATTCCATTAGATAATTGCTTTGTATGTCCATAAACTTATGACTTTTTCTAGATTTCTTTTTCTTTGTATTTTCTTAATTTAGACTGTGCTTATGTGTTTTCTCCTAGGAAGCAGTACAAAAATGGCCGCAATTACGACCATTGTGTTTGATCTTGAAAGTATTTTTACAACAGAGAGATCTGAATGAGGTTTGAGTCTGTCTATACTGAAGCATTGTTCTTTTCTTCAAAAAATATATGTTGTTCCTCTGTGCTTGATTTGCAATCTTTTTGAAACTATGCAGGTGTATTCAGGCGGAATAGGTTCATATGCTCTCCTTGCAATGATCATGGCGGTGTTGCAGGTAAGCAAAATTCTCATGTTCAAATTTTCATTGTGAACTACAGGAAGATGTGCATTTGCTTCTGCTTGGCACTTATGAACTGATTCCAATAAGCAAAGACTGTTATACTGTTTGCTGCCAGTCTTTTATGTCCTGGCTTTTGTGCTTTTAAGAATTTTAATAAAACAATGAAAGATATGTGGTAAGCATTTTTTGGTTTTTGATGAGGCATCGGACTCTGCCACCTTTCTTTTTGCCGTTGTCTTATTCGTGTTGCCTAACCTATCTCATGCCTTGCTGTGCTTCAGAGTCTGCGTGAATCCCAAGCTTATCCAGAACACAACTTGGGGATGCTCTTGGTATGTGTGCTTAGAAACCATACTTTTTGTTTTTGCTTCCCTTTTAATCAGATCCCTTTGTGGTAAAAGAAGAGAACACTAAAGAAAAGCTGACATGCAATCTTATAAATGTTTTTCTTTTGGGAATTAGGTACACTTCTTTGATTTTTATGGACGAAAGTTGAACACTGTGGATGTTGGTGTGTCTTGCAAAGAGAGAGGCACTTTCTTTTCGAAGAGTAGCAGAGGGTAAAAGGAAAAAATTTCCTTCATGCTAAAGTGATCACTTTTCATCCTCAAGTACTGGTGACTGAAAATGTATATTCTTCTTTTCTTGGTTTGATTCTCCTCTAGGTTTTCAAACAAAGGACGGCCATTTCTCATCTCCATTGAGGACCCACAGGTTTCCTTGATACTCGTTGTCTCCTAAGTTTAGGAATGCCAGTTGAAAATTACTGGCTTCCACACTATCAATATCCATGTTCCTATGATTGCTGAGTCATGCTAGTGTTTTTTTTTTTTTTCTGGTTCATTTTTATTAATCTCTTCGTTATTGATGAAACAGGCTCCGGACAATGACATTGGGAAGAACTCATTTAACTATGTCCAGGTTAATAATTTTCTCTTTTGAGTCCTTTATTTTAAGGGGGAAAACCCGATACTCATGGCTGCCCTCTGCCCCCCTTAAGGCTAATGTACAATTACTATTTCTGTATTCATGCGATAAGCAACTGAGTATCGATAGGATAGTTAGCTTTTAGGTTTGGCGTCTGGCAGGATAAGTTAGATAAGGTTGGCTTTTAGATTTGAATGTAAAAAATATCACAACTTTCAATCTAAGATGTGAGGAATTTACTCGACTATATCAGAAATACCTGTAGTGAGAATGTTATATATTGTCTTGCAGATTAGATCAGCTTTTGGGATGGCTTTTGCTATGCTGACTAATCCGAAGATCATCTTGTCTCTGGGCCCCAATAGAAGCATTCTTGCTACCATAATTAGACCGGATCCACTTTTGCTCGAGCGCAAAGGAGGATCTAGCAGGGGTGTCACTTTCAGTAGCTTGCTCACTGGAGCTGGGGAGCCTTTAAAAACACTGTATGGAGAGCAGCAGGACATTTCATGCAATTGGCGGTTAGATGATGAAGAACCACTGCCTCGAGGAGATGGAAATGTGGGAGAAGTTAGTGCTCAATCCTCTGGAAGAAAGAGGAAATCTTCGTCCAAAGAAAGGCACAAAAAGAAGAAAGTAAAAGAAAATGGTGATTTAAGAAAAGACTGGCGTGAAGAAACAGTCTCAAAGAAAGAAAAGAGTTAGAGGAAGAAAAGTTCTAGACATAACCCTATGCATGATGATGCAAATGGTTTCGGTCCTGGTTATGGTGGTTCTCCCTGGAGTCACTAAAATGATTCGTGCCCTTGTGTCTTTGGTTGTCTTCTTCAATCATCCAAGAATCAACCTTGCCGGTAAACGGTGGTCTATTTGTGTTCTCATCTCGAGTCACTGCAAGAATTAAGCCAAGATGTCTAGGTGAACTACTTAATTCTATCGTACAAAATTATGGGATTGTTATTCTAGACTGCAGTTTCTTATGGAGCATGGATGGGTTTGAAGTTCATTACAGCAAGTTTTCGGCAACTTCTTAGCTTGCAGGTGAGGCCTTTTTATAGTTGGCAAAAATTATGAAGACAAGGTGAAGAATCTTCAACACTCTTTTATACTGTCAAATGTAACAATTAATTAATTTAAGCAGATTTGTTTACATCTTAAAGGATTAATGATTGTCAAATTAGTTTCACATTTTTTTCTGCAATGTACCATCGAGACGATGATAATGGAAGAAACAGAGCATTTTTGGAATTGACCCCATTTTTTTTCCTTTGGTTGAATATAATTTATCCTTCATCTTTTTCCTTCTATAATATTTCAACTTTTTAAGTACTTGAAATTTCAGTATGAAAATTTTGGGTTCTAGTTTTGAGAATATATAATTTTTCTATAACTTTTCAAAATATAATTAATAGCTTTAACTGTTTACTGTTAACCCATTACGTCACCCTTTTTTTTTTTTTTTTCTGTTTTTGGATTTTTTTTTTTCCCTTTGTGATATCACATAATTACATATTCTTCCCTTTTTAAACACTTAATTCTCTTTTATAGTTGATGTTTTAAAATTATCCTTTATGATTTTTTTTGTACATTTTAACATTAAAAATCATGGTACATATCAATTTTGT
>JBBYHO010000001.1:13095716-13105743 GCA_038382025.1 Adansonia gregorii | reverse complement strand
TTGATGTTTTAAAATTATCCTTTATGATTTTTTTTGTACATTTTAACATTAAAAATCATGGTACATATCAATTTTGTAAAAAAAAAAAAAAAATTAAACTCCCTGGAAGAATAGTAAGAACAAACAAAAGGAAATCGAGAGAAAAAAAAGTATTGTTTTGGTCAGAGTGTCAAAGATTAGTAGAAGCAAGCAAGAAAAAGTAATGGTTCATCAAAAGCAAAGTTTCCAGTTCCCACTTAATTTCCACATTCTGACCCAAATCTTCAGGTTTGGTTCCGAACTGTTGAAAGGGGTATTCTGCATTCCTTAGCTGAGAAGGTGCATATATGTGTGAATGCCCTCCCCCCTCCCCCTTTTTTTTTCCCTTGAATTTGCAGTCATTATAGGGGTCATGATCAATCACAATCATCATGACTCGATCGCCCTTCCTCAAACAGCATTTCTCAAAGTTGCAGTCAAACGCAGCATCTTCTTCAGTAATTAATTAGTGATTCATCTTTTTCCTCTAGTATATGTCAAACTTTTTGAGAAATTAACTTGGAATTTCGTCTGTTCTTTCTTTTGTTCTTAGTTTGTTTGTCGGTTTATTAATTGGCTGCTTTTTTTTTTCTCCTGGCAAAACAATCCCCTGCAAGTTGAAACCTGAAAATATAGAACGACTAATTAAATCTTAGCTTTTTGTTGAGATATCTTCCTTCTCCTTGTGTTATCGTCACCGTCCTCAACTTCATCTTCTTGTTACTTTAATTATAGAAGAAATTAGCTCGTAAAGTCCAATCCAATGGTTAGATTGGATGGTGGGATATCTTCCTCCTCCTCCTCAGCAGCAGCATCATCATCATCATCTCCATCATTATTGCCATCATGTTCTTCTGTTTCTCGAGGGAAATGTGACGTTTTCTTGAGTTTTAGAGGTGAGGATACCTGCCGAAGCTTCACGGACCATCTGTATGCTGCATTAAAAAGGAGAGGAATCATCACTTTCAGGGATGATGAAAAGCTTGAGACAGGCAAAGCCATCGCACCAAAGCTCTATAAAGCAATTCAACAATCATGGAGCTCGATAATCATTTTGTCGGAAGGATATGCTACTTCGAGTTGGTGCCTGGAAGAACTTTCTCAGATTATTAAACAGAAAAAAGAGGGGATAAAATTTTCCCAGTTTTCTATGATGTGGATCCATCTGATATAAGAAAACAGAAAGGGAAAGTTCAAGAATCCTTCGCTAAGCATGAAGAAAATTTCAAGGAGAACAAAGAGAAGGCGCAAACTTGGTGATCTGCTTTAATTGAAGTGGCTAACATCAAGTGATGGTACTTGAATAATAGGTAACAATCTTATTCTTTCACTTAAATAATATATATATATATATATGTATGTATACCAGTATTAAATTTGAGGATTGAATGAGGATATGCTTTTCTTAGAAACTGAAAGCTCTTCACTTTGTTTTGAAGGCAAGAATCAGAAATTATTGAAGATATCATTAAAAGGATATCAACAAAGTTATGTCAAACATTGTCAAGTGCTCCTAATGACATGATTGGAATTGAATCACGTTTGGAAAAGCTTCATTGCAAAATAGACATAGGGGCTGAAGATGATCGTGTTCGCGTTATAGGGATTTGTGGTATGGGCGGACTAGGCAAAACAACTATTGCAAGAATTTTTATACCCAAATTTCAAGTCATTTTGAAGGTAAAAGCTTTTTGGCTGATGTTCGTGAAGTTGCAGAGAAAGATGGACTTGTTTGTTTGCAGAAACAACTTCTTTCTGAGATTTCATCGGAGGAAAGTTTCAATTTTTTTAATGTCCATGAAGGAAATGATATCATAAATCATATGTTATCTCAAAAAAAATTTCTTATTGTTATTGATGATGCGGATAATATACAACACTCGAGATGTTTGATTGGAAATCGTGCTTGGTTTGGTTTAGGAGGCAGAATCATCATAACTACAAGAAATGAGCATTTGTTGCAAATATACGGAGTGGATGATATGTATAGGCCAACGGCTTTGAATGCCAAAGAAGCGCTTCACCTTTTTAGCTTGAAAGCTTTCGAAAGTGATACACCTAAAAGGGATTTTGTCGAGCTTTCTGAATGTGTAGTAGAATATGCTAATGGCCTTCCATTAGCTCTTGAAATTTTTGGTTCTTTTCTTTTTGGCAGAGATGAAACTCAATGGAGAAGTGCTATAGCAAGACTTAGAAAAGATCCTAATAAAGAAATTCTAAACAGACTTCAAATAAGCTTTGATGGGTTAGAAGAAACGGAGAAGAATATATTTTTAGATATTGCATGCTTCTTCAAAGGATATGACAAAGATATGGTAACAAAAATTCTCCATGGTTGTGGCTTTTACCCAGATATTGGAATAGATGTTCTCATCAAGAAGTCTCTGATAACAGTTAAAAGGGACAACAAATTGTCAATGCATGACTTGTTTCAAGAGATGGGAAGAAAAAGTTATTCACCAAAAATCACCTGATGAGCCTGGAAAACATTGCAGATTGTGGGAAGACAGGGATATTTATAATGTGCTAACAGAAAACACTAAGTCTTTGCATAAATATATAACTCTATAATTGTTATCCAACCATGCATAATTGTTAACTAGGTAAGTTACTCTTAAGACATTTGAATGCAAATCAAGCATTGAACTATTTTAAGATGTGCATTGCACGGTCAAGTCATTAATTTTACTATATTGTTGATTAGTCTGATTTTCAGGCTACAGAAGCTGTTCAAGGTATTGTCAATAGTTATACAGGGTACAAATTCATACATCTATTTATGTATACGTAATTGATGACTCTATATTGTGAACTTATTCATTTTTTGCTCTTTGTTATCAGGGAACAAAGGAGGACTTTAACTTTGAGTGTCGATGCCTTCTTGAAGTTGAAAAGGCTAAGATTGCTCAGAGTCTTGAATCCCACAAATTCTTGTGATCTCAAATATCTTTCTAAGGAGTGAAGGCTTTTGGAGTGGCATGGATATCTTGTAAATCCTTCCCTTCCAGCTTCCAACCAGAAAACCTTGTTGCCCTTCTCCTGCCTTGCAGCCGAATTGAAAAATTATGGAAGCCAAACTTGGTAAGAATTACTTTATTTGGTCAATAATTCAAATAAGATAGCAAAATAACCAAAAAAAAATAACCTTCAAAAATTTTTTCCCTTTTCTTGTTTTTTTTTTTTTATCGTTTTCTTCAACAGCCTTTATATAAGTTTAAATTGGTCCACCTCAACGGCGCAAAAAACCTTGTTAAAACACTAGACTTCAGGATGACCGCAAATCTTGAAAGTTTGGTTTTGGAAGGTACTAGAATAGCAGATGTTCATCCAAGCATCAGGTTTCTAAAGAGGCTTAAACTTTTGAATTTAAGAAACTGCAAATGTCTTAGGAGTTTCCCAACCAAAATTGGAAGGGAATCTCTTGAAACATTGATTCTTTCAGGTTGTTCGAAAATTGAAAGGATTCCAGAGATTGTGGGGGAAATGCAAAGTTTCAAGAGCTTTGTTTAGATGGGACTGGTATTAAAGAACTTCCCTCTTCAGTTGGACATCTCAAGACACTTGTGTTGTTAAATCTGAAAGATTGCAGTAAGCTTGAGTCTCCCAAACAGCATAGGTGGGTGTGAATACCTGAGAACTCTTGGTCTCTCTGGCTGCTCTAAACTTGAAAATTTTCCAGAGAATTTGCTGCAAGTAGAATCTTTGGAAGAGCTTGATTTAAGTGAAACTACCATGACAGCACCACCGTCCTTTGTTTTTCATACGAAAAATCTTAAAAGTTCTGTCTTTCCAAGGATGCAAAGGACCACCATCTAGAAAACGATTGCATTGGCCCTTTATTTTGAGTGCAACACAAAGACTTGGTTCGAAGTCTATGACTCTGGCTCTACCTGCTATTTTGTCAGGTTCAAGAACTTTGAAAGAGCCGAATTTAGGTGACTGCAACTTTTGTGATGGGTCTATTCATAATGACATTTGCAACTTGTCCTCGTTGAAAATTCTACATCTTTGTCATAACAATTTCATCGCCCTACCTAGAACTCTTAGTCAACTTTCCAAGCTTACTCGTCTAACATTGGTTAACTGCAAGAGGCTCATATCATTGCCTGAGCTTCCTGCAAGCATAAGATTATGCATAGATGGTTGTGCTTCATTGGAAGTAGTTGCACATTCAACAACAACTATTGATTTAAGGCGTGGTGGATTTATTTTCGCTTTTAACTGCTTCAGATTGGCAGAGCATAACAATGCAGTAGCAATGCTGATGAGACGTCTTAAGGTTGGCCTTTTTTTTTTAATATTATCGCTCCCAATGATTTATGGTACTTGTTACAACGAATGGGATTTTGTTTTGCAGATAGCTCCAAAGGCAAGAAAACAATGTTATGGCATTTTCATTCCGGAAAATGAAATCCCACAATGGTTTAGCCATCAGACAGATGACTCTTCGAATTCAATAATGAAGATACCATTGCCTCCTAATTTTCTGAATGACAGTCAGTTAATGGGATTTGTTTTCTGCCGTCTTTTCTTCTTTGACTCCGTTATTAAACTTCCAAGACATCATTTTAGCTGTGGACTTTTTATCCACGGTAGAAATTACTCTCGAGAAGTTGGACATCATCCATTTCATGTTGCAGAGAAATCTACGGGGGTGACCAAGGACCACCTTTGGCTAACTTATTTGTCTTGTGACTCGTTTTCATATTGCGACAAACTAAGATTTCATCTAGCACCGATAGGGCAGGGGAAAGTTTTGAAATTGAGTTTGTACTCGAAATCTTTGACATGCATTCCAAGGTGAAGAAATGTGGGGTTCAGGTATTGTATGAGAAAGATTTGGAAGAGATGGATCAAACCATAGATGATCATAGCAGACCCACTTCTTCAAATTTGTCCGTTCAGACGATGGATCAATTAGGAATATTGGTGCCCCTGTAAAGAGAAAATGGTCAAGTGTTCATTTATTTTCATTTTCATTTTACTCCGCAAATCACCAATGACTGAAATCTATGCTATTGTCTCCCGCTTTATATGACTAATTTGTTTTTATATCTATGTGCTCAATTGGCTTCCAGGTTATATTACAAAGCGGGTGATCGACGAATCAATCCTTATTTTTGTCCATTCTGTCGAACAGATATGAAAAAGCAGCGATGACTCTCCCCCGTCAAGATAGTTTTTTCTACATCCATTTTTTATCTTGTTTTTTTCTCTTTTTAGAACAATATTTCTTGTCCAAGTTATAATAGGTGATCAGTGCGTTGATTGTAAGTTGATGAACTTAATAATTGTATTTGTTATTTCTCCCTGCAATTTAAGGAGTTGTTTTTTCTGTTTTAAAATTCCGAACCTCCATGTACCAACCAAAATCTTGGGCTTTCAACAATGTACTTTCACATTTTATTTGCAACTTGACTTTGAAAGTAATTAACGGTGAAGGGAGTTGATATCAGGGGAAAAGCAAGCCAAATGCAATTCTAGCGGCGGTGGGGCATGTGGAAATTTACAAAAAAAAAAAGGCTTCTGCATTTGACATGGAAAGCCAGGAACCCTGGTTAATATTCCTAATGAATATGCCACCATGAGTGGATGGTGGGGGGGCCCTTAAAAAGCTAAATGATGTAACAATTTTTTACTGGAAGTGATGTGATGATTAATTAGCGCATCTTTATTTTGCTTTTACAGACAATTAGCATATTTAAATCCGATGATCAAACCAAGGTTAATTACACATGATTGATGTAAATATAAATCCCACATGGTTAAGCAATTATATATAAATCAAATTTTATACCCAAAAAGTTGCGAATATTTGGTCAATGTGAAAAAGGGAGAAATAGCTGATTTTGTTACTAATCCATCCATCAATGATTAATGGAAAAAAATGACATAAGGAGCCTAAACACATTTTTTGACCAATAGTTTGTCAGATTATCACCAAACATGGCAAATTAAGGTTTTGAATTGTGTTTTATTCAGTTTTAAGCTATAAAGGATGAGGTACTGTTTGCCCCATTTCCTAAGCAGTATTTATCTCTTTAAAACTTTTTGGCCCTCCTTTGACGGTATAACATGCGAAAAGCATAATATTAAATGACACATATATGGGATTAATTTCCTTTTCTATCTCATGAATAAATTTAAAATTATAAAAAAATGAAAACTTTCATCTCAATTTCTCTCTATTAGATATTTAATTTAAAATTAATTGATAATAATTAAGAAGATTCAGTTTGAATATAAAATAGCAAATACAAGATTTAATAAACGGGAGATAACATCACTATATAAGATTTTTAATTTATGAGTTAGGAAATTTCAAAGTACTAGAGAATGGCTATAAGATGAAACTGTGTTTTAATCCTTTTGCTGCTATGACAAAATTACAGCACACCTCTTATATACGACTTTGCATGAATCGAAAAAAAAAAAAAGGAAAAAAGTTGATCTAATTAGCATCATAATGGCATTCCAAGCCATAACAGTAGACTCTTTTCAAAGTTTCCTAAACCAAAAATAAACCAAGCAGGCTTAACAACAACAATCAGAAAACTAACCCAAGTACTGGAAAACCAAACATCAACAACAATCACAAAATAAACCCTAGTAATGGAAATCCAAATATCAAAGTGTTTAAAGCCAAATGGAAGTATAAGTAATCATGACAACCTAATGTGCTAATCAGGTACCTTCCTCTTCAAGTTGACCCCTTTTATCTCAAGCAACTTCATTGTCATCTCACTGGCATTCAAAACAGCATTTCTGCATTGAATATTGAGCTGAGAAAACTCCAAAATTATGGCACCAATCCCATTATGTTTAAAACAAAACTCTTCACCTCGCTTGTAATTTCTAGTAACAACAACATGTTGTGTTTCTTTAGTCTTACAAATGTCAAGAACACTCTGAAGCACCAACTTCTCTGCAAGGATTACGTTACCATTTTGAAGAAACTCATCTTCAGATTTCTTATATACAGTCCTTCTTGTCACATTCATTACATCTATTAGCTCATATGCTACCAAATTCAATTCATCCCATAGAAGAACAGCTTCTATACAATTCATTTCCAGTAACTCCATAATACTTTCGATGGTGAGAACACATCTGTGGTACCTCTCCTCTTTTAGTTTGAAAAATTATTGAATCATTCTGTTTTCAATGCTTATACGAACACGAACTAGTATATTAGCGGACTGGTTGAGAGTATTATCAAATGAACTTTTACCCCCGTTATATGCATGACAGACTTTTAAAATCTTGTCAGATAGGCTTGCAAATCTCTGAATGTCATAAGCAGCTTTAGATTTAGTAATATTCCGTTGCTGCCATCTGTCATGAAAAGGTTCCACTGGATTTTCATCCAACCTGGCACGAATGGCTTCCATGAATTCCCTTCAATTGATTTTAAAAGGTGAAGATATAATTACTCCAGCAATACTGAGCTTATCAATAAACACCACAAGAAGGTAATCAAAATTCCTCATAAAAGTAGAAACCAAGTACTCGAATTGCCTCTCATTTCCCTGACTTAATATTTCTTTAATAAGATATACATTTTCAGAATGAGTAACACTATTACCGGAAACTATACAAAACGACGTCCGGGTCCATCCTATCATAAGAAAGCCATATGTATCCTCAGAATTCAAGAGTCCCTGAAGAAACTTTGTTTCAAACTCTCTTTTATAAGTGGAGTCCAATCTCAACCCTGCTTTGAAAGGAACATAAGGACAACAAATTGGCTTCTCTGTAGTTTCAGTTATCATTCTTCCAACGCCAGCATAAAGAAGAAGTCCATTTGCATTAAGTGGCCCCTCCTTCTCTGTCAGCAATTCTAGAACATAGGAATAAGCAAGCCTGCTTTCCTCTGCATTTATCAAATCCAACTTATCCCCCAAACTACTGATCATATATTCCTTATCCTCATAAGGGATTGACAATGAAACCAAAGTCATGCTGGCAAAGGTGTAGCACTTCAATTTTTTCATGAGAAGTGAGACCTCAAGTAAATTAGATTGCATTCTACATAAAGAAAGAGAAGACACAGGGATTATGAAATGAAAATAAGAAAAACAACTCTCAAACCAAAAAGAGAAAAAAAAGCACTTCGAGTTGAGGAGAGAATGTGTCTCGAACAGCCAACTAGAAGCAAAGGCATAATTCAACTGTACTAGGCCAAATCACATACATTAATTGTTCACAATAAATTCAAGATCAGTTCAAAGCCAGAAGCTGGCATGGATTTTTTTGTTGGCATTTTAAAGCATTTCATATTAGACTGAGCCACTAAATCAATAATCAGCATAGAATAAATAGCAAATGCCGGTTACCTCTTGATAGGTCTTTCAATTTCCATTTCACTTCTTGCTTGACCCCAAAGAAACTTGAATACAAAATGCTTATTTAATACTGAAAGCCACTAAGCAAAATCAAAATCGTTTTGTTAGTAATAAAAAAATAAAGCAATAAGTCAAGACACCAGAATTCAAGGCCATGGAGGCTCGAATCACCGAAGGTGACAGCATCAGACCTTTTAAGACTGTCCGGCCATTATCTGACTGAATCCGTCAAGCAGAGGAAGATCCAGCCCAGCTGGCCAGATCCGATCAGATAATGACCGGATTTTGCCTAAACGAATCTCATATAGCCATCTCCGTTGACCGGCTGCAATGATGGTTATGGCGACATCGTCTCACCTCCTATTTGTCTCTCCGATGCTTTGAAAAAGAAATTAAGGGATTTTTCTTTAACCTTGCAACAAAAGAAATTTTTAATAATTCTATGCAAAGTTTCTGAATGAATTTCAAAACAAAATAATAAATATCTTATTCATTTATCATAAATAATCGTAAAAATTTTCAGGTAAAACGTGACGATCATTAAAAGTAAAGAGGAACGATCACAAAATCTATAAAAAGAATAGTTAAATCAAGACGAAAGAGAAGAGGCAGAGAAGAATTATTGAGAAAAAAATGAGGAAGATTACTTGAATCAAATAGAAAGACAAAAGAAATTCGAAACTGCAAACAACTTTTTGCTCAGCTCTTGGGAGAGAAAGAGAACGGCAGCTTTTGAACTAGGAAAATAAAATATTTTGGAAATGGCGCCAACAGATATTGGCGTTTTTAAAAATTTGTTTTTGGGTCAAATGTCTTGGTGAATTACATATCAGGCCCAAGTTTAATATTAGATTCGCGATGTTCAAAAGTTTCAAAGCATTTGGGCTTTTTGAGGAACTGGCTAGTCCATGGACTAGTAGGCTCCTAAGTCTAGCCCATTTTTTATCGTTACATTTTTAAATTATAGGTTTGAATGTCTGCGTATAATAATTGTGGGATGGTAATAACGTGGGATGGACGGATATAGCAAAATTTACTTTTGTTCTGTTGTTGGATTGCTTTGCTCTAATCATTGCCTTGCTGCTCTGTTATGGATTTTGAAAATTTAATATTATTATCATTTTTTATAGATATTAGATACATTAATTATTATCTCATCTTACTACTTATTATTTGATATTTTTTATTTATTTTTATTTTTTTAAATCATAAAATATATATTTATAAAGAAAAGATATTAAATTATATTTAAATATAATATATAATTATATTATTATGTTATTGTTTTTATAAAAAATTAAATATCTAAAAATAAAATAATAATTTCAAATAGGCAAGGTGAGAAGGATGGAGCATGCAATTACAACAACTGCTCCATCCTTGCCTTTACTTTTCCAAAAAGAAAAAAGAAAATTTTTCATTCGAAGTGAATTGACTTAAAATCTATCAAATAATTCAGATATTAATATCTTTATAATTATTATTTAAAAGTAAAAAATATTTAAATTTAGATCTAGTCAAAATGATTCATTCACCTATGTTAGGAGGTGAATTCTTGCAAGACAAGAATTCGATTGCTAATTATTGCAAATTCTCTTTTTGGATTTCTTAGGCTTTCGACTTTTCTTGAAATAATAATAATAATAATAATAATAATAATAATA
>JBBYHO010000001.1:13079666-13095616 GCA_038382025.1 Adansonia gregorii | reverse complement strand
CAACACACATCAATGGTCTTGAGAATGCTAAAAAAACCCATGAATGTCTCATTTTTCTCAAATAAGTTCATGGATAATTATTTCATACTTGAAATGAAAATTCTTTCTAAGTAAGATTGATTTGTAAAATAATAAATATCTTATTTATTTTTTAAAAAAATTTTATGAGACACGTTATTTTATTAATATTATTTTTAAAATTTTTACATCGTTAATGTATGAAATAATTATTTTAATTATTGTATAAAAATAAACTATTTAAGATATATTAGCTAAAAGTTCGTGTAACTTACCTTTTTCCTTAACGTTGGTAAACCCATCATCTATGATCTACTCTTCTTGTTGATTTCCGATGCCCATTTATAAACTTTAAATCCTGGTTATATCCAACCCAAATAAAGAAAAGGTTTAGTCCACTAACCCAGTAATTGAGGTTTGAGTTTAGTAGAGTGGGAGACTGGGAGGTGGAGTAAATAAAACGCTTTCAAAGTCCTAATCCTAGTTGAATTGCTCTAGGGATATATAAATGCGCCTTGCGGTTCATAATTCTGAAGCCAAGCACAAACAGGCAAGAGCCAGCGATCAAGAGCCGGTGTTGCCATAAAAGAGTCAGGGCGATGGCCTTGCCATCAGATTTAATGATCGAAATAATCTGCCGATTACCGGTAAAGAGCCCCGTTCGCTTCAGGTGTGTGTCAAAAGGATGGAGTTTCGGCATAAGCCATCAATATATAATCAGACTCCATCTCATACGATCCGCCCTAAACAACAGTCACAGCAGGCTTGTAATTGCCAAAGATGGTAAACTTAGTCTGGTGGATTTGAGTAATCCGTTGCATATCGCAGAGGAAGTCAATGATTCTTTGATCCAATTAATCAATGGTTCCGTTGAATTGCTGGGCACATGCCATGGCTTGCTTTGCTTGTCAAGTTCTGATTATAATAAAATTATTTTGTGGAACATGTCGACCAGGGAGCACCTGACTTTACCGACTCCGCCTGAGAATTTCCGACGTGATTCGCTGCGGAAATTGTTCGGATTTGGATATGATAGCGTCAACGATGATTATAAGGTGATTACGGTTTCTCAAGCAATTGACTCTGAACATAAGGCAATATTTTATAGTCTAAGATCGAAATCATGGGGAAAGATTTACGATTACAGTTCCTGGATTTGCATTCCTCCGGTTAGAGGAGTCTACTTAAATGGTGCTATACACTGGCTTGCATCCGTAACGTACGGACAAACTCTAGAAGAAAAAGGCGGTTCAATCATTGCATCTATCAACCTTAGTACTCAGAAACAACGGATCCTACGTCTTCCTGATCAAGATCGTGAGTTCGAGGATAAGTTTTCCTCACCTTACCATGTTCTTTTCGCGTCTATAGTGGTTTTGGGAGGCAGCTTTGTGCGATGGATTTCAATGATTGGCGGCGTCATACCGTGGGCATATGGGTGATGAACAAGTATAGGGTGAAGGAATCCTGGACATGGTTGTTTTCGATTCCACGCTTTGATATCGGGATTAATTATTTCCTTCCCCTTCATCGCTGCGTTCATCTCTTGGCTTATTGAAAGAATGGAGATGAAGTATTAGTAGGAATTGGTGATTTGAAGCTGCTTTATTATTACAATCTGAAGAACGGAAATGTCAGGTTTGTTAACGAAGATACCCCTGATCTCAATAGCTCCATCCAAGTCCAAACTTGTAACGAAAGCCTTATACCAATTGACGTCTAGAGATCGTAAGTGGGAGCTAGAAATTGCAGTATTTTCCTTGCAGAATAGGGGTTTTTATTTTTTAATTGGAATATTATTATTATTGTTGTTGTTGTTTCCCTTAAATTAAAATAAAATATTTATAATGGTTTGCCTAACCCATACCTATAAGCATATGAATCAATTAGTATTAGCTTTTATAGTTTTATATTAAAATATGTTCATGGCATGTCTCGACCTTTTTTTTTACCCTTATACTTTTAAATTATTAGCTTTTATAGTTTTATATTTGTTATTTGATATAAATTTATATTAGGTACGTACTTAAAATTAGTTTAAATAAAAGATGATAGTAAAATTCGAATTCAATATCTTTTACGATTAAACTATCAATACAGACAAACCATGATAATCAATATCATATTAATATCAAAATAAAAATTAGATACAAAGTAATACGGTACTGATGATTATTTTGAGACCCTTGATATATTGGTCTTTGAACTTACGAAATAAATCAACCAACGCTTAAGCACCAATTATAAAAAAGTTGAAGAAATGTGTTTGAATTTAACTCCAAAATTCTACCGCTTTTGTGAGAATTTCACTTTTTAAATATCGTAGATTAAGCTGTTTGAAACAGAAACAAACTATATATATATATATATATATATATAGATATAGATATCACAAACCATGGATTTAGAGGACCAAAGATCTATTAACCACGACATCCATAATATTATTAGATATTTCAAGCTTTTCTTTTCATCTCAATCAAAAATATCAATATCAAATAGAAAAAATAGCAGCACTTATTAATTCTTCAATGATTAATAAATCTCCTTATATTTGTTTTTTTCCTATAGCTAGCTAGTCTACCCATAACATAATCATCTTGATGCTGGGTTTCCTTGGCCCAAAGGTCGGTCTATGTGCAATTTTTTGGTATCGAAGGGTGATACAAGAAATCCAAAAACTTGAACTCAGAAAGGAAACTTATTAAAGGATATATAGTTTGTTTAATTTGAATAATCATTTAATTAATAAAAAATATTTTTCTTTAAATTAATTATAAAATATATAAATTTTAAAATATTTTAATATTTTAATAATAAATTTGATTAACGCGTCAGACCGTATTAAGTTAAAAATAAATTTAAATAAAAAATCTGAACAAAATTCACACCATTATCCTATCTGATCATGAGCACCCTTATTAAAAAGTGCTCGTATGCAGATTCCAGGAAAGCTTGCGCAGGCAGCCCAGGAACTTAATTTCTAACCTCTCCAAAAACCCATTTGCGTGTAATGGGCTCAAACCAAACCCACTTGTCTTGCTTTGAATTACAAATAAGGAAAGTAAATCTTTATTTATAATAAATCATAATTTATGTTTTATTCTTAATCATAATTAAAAAGAATAATATTCAAAAGTATATAAATTATTATTGCAAAGAAAAAAAAATTTAAAAGATAATTTGAATTTATATAATTAAATTTATAACTTATGTCACATTTATCATTTTTATTTATATAATTAAATTAGTAATTTATGTCACATTTATTATTTTTAAAATAAAATTATACTTAATTTGAGTTCAAGCTATTTCAGAGTAATTTTTTATGGCATTCGAGTTTAAATCATTTTAGATTTGAATTAATTTAAGTTTAATCATTTTGTATCTAAAGTCATTTTAAAATTAGGTAGCTTTTGAATTTAGGCTATTTTTAAGTTTGAGATAAATAGATTTGGGTTATTGACTTTTTTATAATCAAATTAAAATGAATTTATTTTGATTTGAATGGATTAAATGAAAAATTATAAGTCATTTTGTACTATATCAAGGGAAAAAGATCCATAAAAATCATTTTCTTGGACATATAACAGGTGTTCCCCCCCCCCTCCCTTAAATTCTTCTCTTTTTTTAATGAATGGAAGCCAAATGTTTGTAACAAGAGCTGTAAAGCTAAGCATTTCAATATCCCCCCTCCCCCCTTTCTTTTAAAATGTGCAGAAGTCCTGATTTGTTCGAAATGGAGCAGGGTGCAAAGCAATACAAAGCAAATTTAGGATAAAAATTACCTTTTATTTCATCTATTACAAGCAGTCAACAAAAGGAAAACCATCACTACTCTTTTTCTTTAATACATAGAAATTAGAAAACCATCAAATTGATGAACAAAGTTTTGTTCATAAATTTATTTACCAAGGTTTTTCTCACATGGAGAAGAAATCACCTTCATTTGTAGTTCCTACCCCACCTGAAAATAAAACAATTATAAATAACTTGGTTATTATTTAAGCATATAATTTTCAACTGGATCTATCAAGAAACTAAATGGGTTTAAACAGATTGTAAAAGTAAATTCAATAAGCAATTTACCTTCTGCATGTTGAACGAGTGTGCATGATTCCTTTTAGGTTTTGATTTTCCTCTCCAATCTTGCTTTCAGCAAAACACATGAAACATAGAGCCAATCTTTCACACTATCCAAGAAACGAAAATAGGAATGCCTCCAAGAACGTTTGAAGAACACAGCACCACAAAATCCCCAAAAGCCAACAGCAAATCCAAGTCCCATGCCAGCATAAAACCATTTCCTGAACTCATCAAATTCTGCTTCACCTCTTCTTGGTTGACCTGGAGGTGGTTCCACCTCTGAGCAATTTGGTGAAACTGGAGGACCACAAAGTCCTCGATTATGGGAAAATGCTAAAGGATCAAAGAGTTGTAGCTGAGGGCCTATTGGAATTTTACCAGACAAATAATTATAGGACAAGTCTAAGATTCCAAGAAATGTTATCTCAGACATGCTTGGTGGAATACTGCCTGACAGACTGTTTCTTGACAGATCAAGCGTTTGTAATTGTCTTAAACGCCCAATCTTTTGAGGAATTTTACCGGTCAAAAGGTTTCTTGATAAGTTCAATGCAACCAATTCTTCAAGACTGGTTAGTTCTTCAGGAATCTCTCCCGTTAATTTGTTGCAGGAGAGGTCAATGGCTACTACCAGTCCAAGATTTTTTGCAAAGTTCCACTGTTTACCTTTCCAAGTGAGCAATGCCTCATTAACATAGTTGCGATAAATGAACTCTCTATAAACAGATTTTATTAATGCTAGGAGCTGCTCAATGTTTTGATTTAAATTCCCTTTGCGAGCCATAGAAGTGAAATTACCAAAACATCCGGGTATGGTATCAAAGATTTGATTTAGAGAGAGGTCCAAGATCTGAATATATTTCAATTCACAAAGTCGATGGGGTATTTTGCCTTTAAACTGATTGGCTTTGAGGCTTAGAAAAACCAACGATGATAAATTATGTCCGATCCACATAGGTATTTTTCCTGATAACTTATTGTCACTTAGGTCCAAAAATTTTAACCGCATGCAATTCCGTAAAGATGAAGGTAATCCTCCAGATAATCTATTACCACGTAAACTAAGCATTTCAAGAGAAGCCATAGATCCCAGCAAGCTCGGAATTGGACCTGAGAAATTGTTGTCAGCTAAATTCAAAGCTTTCAGATTTTGAAATTGTTCTAAACAGTTAGGAATCATTCCAGAAAATAGATTATTTGAGAGATCAAGCAATTGCGAAAGATAGTCTGCCCAGCCATTGCAAATTGACTGGAGTGAACCCGAAAACTTGTTTTTGGAGAGGTTTAAGGACTGCAAACGAGGTATCCTCACTGGCGACGTCTTGTTTTCGGTGAGGTCTACGATTCGGAACCCCAGTGGCGATTTTAGCAGTGGCCCTGAGAAATTGTTAGAGCTTACATCTAGACTAGCCATTGTAAGAGAGAAGTATGGCCAGGTGCCACTGATCTGGTTGAAAGAGAGGTTTAAGTATGTTACTGAGTCAATTATGTCCTTAAACCACAACGGAAGGGAATCCGAGATTTCTGCAGCAGAGATGTCAAGAAATGTGACCTTTGTTTGAGTCCGAAGCCATTCAGGGAAACGATGCCCTAACTTGCAAGAGCAAAGTCGTATGGTGGACAATTGGAAAGGAGGAATCCAACCAGCTTTAAATCTTAAAGTCAAAGATGTGTAGGATAAGTCCAACTCAAGTAACCGGGTGAGATTTGAGAAATGAGCTTCGGAGATCACAACATTATCAAAAGAGTTTCCAGCAAGCCTTAAAGAATACAGATTGGATAGTTGTCCAATGCTTTCGATTATGGTTCCATTTAAAAGGTTGCACCCAAGATCTAGTGTTTCTAAGGATGAGAGTTTTGCGATTTCATTTAGCAGAGAACTACCCTTGAGTTGATTTTCAGCTAATATCAACTCCCGCAACGAATAGCCTGTGCATAAAGATGAATTTTGAACAGATCCAAAGGTACTAAGACTGTTGGACTCCATGTCTAAAAGGCCCAAACTACACATATTCCAAAAAGATCTCTGTATCTCACCTTCAAGCTGATTGTCGTTCAAATAAAGTTCTTCCATAGCAATCATGTTCCCAAAAGATTCTGGAATTGGACCTTTCAACTGGTTCCTCGAGAGATCAAGGACAACAAGGTTGCTACTAACATTAAACAACCATGGGTATATGGCAGAAGAAGTGAGATTGTTACCGGACAGATCGAGGTGGTTGAGAGACTTAGAAGTGTTGACAAGGGAAATAGCTGAAGAAGAGACACTTGGAAGAGCAGAATCCCTCAGAACTAGTTTTGTAAGGAGAGGAAGCTGATTGACAACTTGTAACCAATCACTAGCCTTACTTAGGTTAGCGAAACTCAGATGAAGGTTTTTCAAAGAAGATAGATGGGAAAGCCACTCAAGGTTTCCCACACTAAATATATTACCACCACCCAGATATAGAGTCTCCAGCATGGAAAGGTTTCCCAACTGAGAAGGAATTGGACCTCTAAAATTAGAGGAAGACAGATCAAGATGTCTCAGATTTTTGAATGAACCAATGAAATCGGGGATGAGACTTCCATTAAAATAATTGTTGCTGAGATCTAGAGAACTCAAATGCTGCAATTTAAGCAATGAAGGACTAAGTTTACCTCCTACAAGCAAGGAATTGTCAACTTTAAGCTCTTCCACATAGCCTGTAAGGTTGTTGCATTTGACACCCTCCCATGCACAACAATCCTTCGTGTCCCATGAACGGAGTGGCGCAGTACCCCCATAACCTCGAAGGCTTTGATTAAATTCGAGGAGCGCTTGTCTCTCACTCTCTTTGCACATTATCACGCCATCCGCTGTTGTTGATCTCTCCTGAGCAAGAAGAAGATAAAATATTGCAAAAAATAAAGCTAAGAGAAGCTGAGATCTGTCACCCGACATCATAATCATAAATCAAGCAACAGGAAGCTGCCTTGAATTACAAAATCTGATTGTGTTCTCTTCTTTTTTTTTTTTTTTGAATGCTTGGAGCTCAGGCAATGCCCTCCTTAAATAAAGACCTATGAAGCACATTGGAAAGCAATCTCTTCGATTAAGACGGATTGCTCTATTGCAATAAATACAGTTATTATTTTTCCACACGCTAAACCTATTAAAACGGTTAGACTTGCTTACCTCATAATTTTCTTCATCAATCTCGTATGCAATTAGTCAAAGATGAACTTCATAATTTTCTTCAATTTGATTTTACTAGGCTTATGCAAAGATGAACTGCATTAAGTTGAATTAATAAAATCAGTCAAAACGCATTTGTAAATAAATATTCCTTTTTCTTACACGCGGCAAAACATATGAGAAAGCCGAAAGTTTGGACTCGCAAAGAGGTCATACAATTATGCAAATTCCAGGAAAGCTTAACGCGGGCAACCAGGAATTTTAATTTCTATCCTCTTCGAAGCCCCGTTTGGGTCCAATGGGTTCACGTATGAACTTACTCAAAGCAAGCTCCTCTCCATTTTTTCTTTCTTTCAACGACAAATTATAAGAAAAGTATAACTTTATTTATAAAAAATAATAATAAATTTATATTTTATTTTTAATTTTAATTAAAACAAATGATATTCAAAAGTGTATAAAATTATAATAATAAAGTAAAATAGAATTTATAAGATAATTTAAAGTTATATAATTGTACTAGTAATTTATGTTATATTTATTATTTTATTTAATTAAATTTTAAAATAAAATTATAGTTAATTTATGCTTGAGTTATTTTGGGTTAAATTTTTGTAGCATTTGAATTTGAGTCAAGTTAAATTCAAAGAAATTATTGTCTAACCATTTTGCATCTAAATCATATTAAACTCGAGTTACTTTTTATTTTGCGTGATTTTAAAATTTGAATTAAACGAATTTGATATACTAATTTTTTATAATTAAATTGAGAAGAATTTAGTTATGATTAGAAGGGTGTGTTTGAATTTCTCAATATTAAAAATTCACAAATCATTTTGGACTATATCAAAGGATAAGCACTCCAATAGTCAAGGCTTTATTGCTTTATGTGCAGAAGACTTGATTTGTACAAAGGGGACAAAATACAGAGCAATACTAACCAAATTTAAGATAAAATTACTTTGTATTTCATTTGTTACAAGCAGTCCACAAAGAGAAACCCATCACTACTCTCTATTTTGAACGTATAAAATAGAAAACCATCAAACTGATGAAAAAAGTTCATCAAATTGATGAACTAAGTTTGATATAGATCTTAATTTATTGAGGTTTTTCTGACAAGGAGGAGAAATCACCTTCAGTTGTAATTTCTACCCCACCTGAAAATGAAAGAGTCATATAAAACTTCATTATTTATTTAAGTATATAAATAATAAACTTGATCTTTCAAGGCATGCTGAGTGAGTTTAAATATATTGAATAAGTAAATATATAAGAAATTACCTTCTGCAACTAGTGCGCATGGTTCCTTTTAAGTTTCAATTCTCCTCCCCAGCCTTGCTTTTAGCAGCACAAATGAAACATAGAGCCAATCCTCTATATCGTCCAAGAAACGAAAATAGGAATGCCTCCAAGAACGCTTGAACAACACAGTCCCACAAAATCCCCAAAAGCCTACAATAAATCCAAGTCCCATGCCAAAATAAAACCATTTCCCCAATCCATCGCAATCAGCTTTACCTCTTGGTTCCACCTCAGAGCAATTTGGTGAAACTGGAGGGCCACAAAATCCTTGATTATGGGAAAATACTGAAGGATCAAAGCTTTGTAGCTGAGTGCCTGCTGGAATTTTCCCAGACAAATAATTGTAGGACAAGTCCAAGGCACATAGAAATGTTATCGCAGACAAGCTTGGTGGGATGCTGCCTGACAATTTGTTCCTTGACAGATCAAGTACTTGTAATTGTCTTAAATGCCCAATCTTTTGAGGGATTTGGCCAGTCAAAAAATTTCTTGATAAGTTCAATACAATCAATTCTTGAAGACTTGTTAGCCCTTCAGGAATCTCTCCTATTAACTTGTTACAAGAGAGATTAATGGCTACTAATAGCCCAAGAATTTTGTCATATTTTTGCTTGTGTCCTTTCCAAGTAAGCAATGCCTCAGCAATATAGTTAAATCTGAGATGAATGGTGTGCTTAAACTTAAATCTTACTTGAAGGAGATGCTCAGTTGTTTGATTTGAACTCACCTTTTGAGCCA
Organism: Adansonia gregorii; assembly: GCA_038382025.1. Classification (NCBI taxonomy): domain Eukaryota; kingdom Viridiplantae; phylum Streptophyta; class Magnoliopsida; order Malvales; family Malvaceae; genus Adansonia; species Adansonia gregorii. The sequence continues at coordinate 13,086,312 of JBBYHO010000001.1, read as the reverse complement.
TAGAAGTGAGATTACTGAGACATCCTGGTATGATATCAGAGATTTTATTTACAGAGAGGTCCAAGATTCGAATGTACTTCAATTCACAAAGTTGATGGGGTAGCTTTCCGTTAAACTGATTGGCTTGGAGGCTTAGAAAGACCAAGGATGATAAATTAGGTCCAATCCACACAGGTATTTTTCCTACTAACTTATTTTCACTTAGGTCCAGAAATTTTAACTGCTTACAATTCTGTAAAGATGAAGGTAATCTTCCACAGAATCTATTACCGCGCAAGCTGAGCATTTCAAGAGAAGTCAAAGACCCCAAGAAGCCTGGAATTGGGCCTGACAATTTATTATCAGCCAAATTCAAAGCTCTTAGATTTTGAAATTGTGCAAAGCAGTCAGGAATCACTCCAGACAATAGATTATGTGATAGGTCAAGAAATTGCAAATCATTTTTTCCCCTAACATTGCAAATTGACAAGATTAGGCCAGAAAATTTGTTTTTGGAGAGGTTTATGAACTCCAAAATAGATAGATCCTGTGGCAACTGTGGCAATGGACCTGACAAATTGTTTGAGCTTACATCTAGACTGGTCATTGTGTGAGAAATATTTGGCCAAGTGCCATTGATCTGGTTGAAAGAGAGATTTAAGTTTCTTACTCTGTCAAGTTTGCCCCTAAACCAAGTAGGAAGGGAACCTGAAATTTCTGCATCAGAGATATCAACAGAAAAATTGGCCACAGTTTGGGTGCGAAGCCATTCAGGGAAACGTTGCCCTAACTTGCAAGAGCAAAGTTCTATGGTCTTCAGTTGGAAAGGAGGAATCCAACCAGATTTGAATGCTAAAGTCAAAGAGGTGCGGGATAAGTCCAACACTCTTAACATGGTGAGGTTTGAGAAATGAGCTTCGGAGATCACAACATTATCAAAAGAATTTCCAGCTAACCGTAAATCACGCAAGTTGGATAGTTGTCCAATGCTTTCGCATATCGTTCCATTCAAAAGGTTGTAACGAAGATCAAGTATTCCCAAGGATGATACTTTGCCGATTTCATTTAGCACAGAACTACCCTTGAGTTGATTCTCAGCTAATCTCAACTTCCACAATGAATACCCTCCGCACAGAAATGTATTTTGAACAAATCCAAAGGCACTGAGGCGATTGAATTCCATGTTTAAATGACTCAGTCTACACATATTCCAAAAAGATCTATATATCCCACCTTCTAGCTGATTATGGCCTAGATAAAGTTGTTCCAGAGCAATCATGTTCCCAAAAGATTCTCGAACTGGACCTGTCAACTGATTCCTCGAGAGATCAAGGACAACAAGGCTGTTACTAACATTAAACAACCATGGATATATGGCAGAAGAAGTGAGATCGTTACCAGACAGATCGAGGAGGCTGAGATATGTAGAAGTGTTGACAAAGGAAAGAACTGAAGAAGAGACACTTGGAAGAGCACAATCACTGAGAACTAGTTCTCTAAGGAAAGGAAGTTGATTGACAACTTGCGACCAATCACTAGCCTTACTTAGGTTAGTGAAACTGAGATGAAAATATTTTAAAGAAGACAGATGGGAAAGCCACTCAAGGTTTGCAACACTAAATGTATTTGTAAAACGGGGGATTAAGAAGTCACGATCACCCTCAAGGCAAAGTGGACCACTATCCAGATAAAGGGTCTCTAACATGGAAAGGTTTCCTAGCTGAGAAGGAATTGGTCCTCTAAAATTAGCACAAGAGAGAGCCAGGTATGTCAGATTTTTGAAAGAGCCAAAGAAATGAGGGATGAGACTTCCATTAAAATCATTGTTGCTGAGATCTAGGGATCTCAAATGCAGCAATTTAAGCAATGAAGGACTAAATGCACCTGCTACGTGTAAGGAATTGCTGATGTTGAGCTCTTCCACATAGCCTGTAAGGTCGTTGCACACGACACCCGCCCATGCACAACAATCCTTTTTGTCCCATGAAGAAAAGAGCGCAGTGCCCGGAAAACCTTCAGCTTGAAGGCTTTGTTTAAATTCAAGGAGCGCTCGTCTCTCAGTCTCTCTGCACATTATCACGCCATCCGCTGTTGTGGATTTCTCTACAAGAGGAAGAAGAAAGAGCAGATAAAGTATTGCAAACAATAAAAGTAGGGGAAGCTGAGATATGTAACCTGACATCATAATCATAATTAAGCAATACGAAACTGCCTTGAACTAGAAATGGTGATTGTGTTTTGTGTATTTGTGGTTAATGCTCGGAGCTCAGGCAATGCGCTCCTTATATAAAGACCTATGAAGCACAGACATTTTTCTCGGGGATTGTCGAGTGTTCGACATGGACATGGTTTGGACAAAGTAGAATACGTTTTAAACATGTGTGAACAAATTCAAAAAATAAAATTAGAAACAGTTAAATTTGGCTGAACACGTTTAGATACACTATGAATTTTTTTTTTTTTTTACATTTTTCTCCTGAAATCAATAATACATTTTTATTGCATATTATTATATAAAAAATAATATTTTATTGTCGTGTCCTCTCATATTCGTGTTTTAATTTTTTAAAAAATTTTTTATGTTATTATGTTGATACCATATTGTACTTATATTGCATATTCGTTCTTCCTAAGCATAGACCAAAGACTTTCTGCTTTTTACTAACAAATTAATTAAATATAATGGCATTTTTTTCCCAAAATTTTCAGAAATACAATCGTATATCTATCGCTTTAGTGAAAAAAACGTATATTAATGGAAGACAGCTTAGAGAGATTATTTGCATTAATTTAGTTTACATCGCAATAATCGCAAAAAGTCTCTCAGTGTTAGAATATAGTAGGGTGAGATCCCCTCACACTGAGAATTGTTTTCATAAAATAATATATTTATTTTAGTAATAGAAGATTACTTAGCTTGATCTTAAGAAAATAAAAAAAAAATTATAATTTAGTATTAAATATCTTTAACATCAATATAACAGTTTTATATTGATTCTAAAAATTATTAATTTATAAATTATATTGTACAATTGCATTTAGAAATCCTAATTTTCAAAAATATAAATAAAAAATATATTACAATTCAATGTTAAGTATCTTAAAATTAATATATACAATAACTTTATGTCAATTATAAAAATTAAATATGTAAGAATTATATATATTTAATTATTTTTAAATTAATGGTTACTAAATTGATTAAATAATTATAGAAATGAAATATATATATATATAATAATTAGAAAATAGATAAAAAAATTAAAATGATTACTTTTCTATTTCTTTTTTTATTAAATCAAGGAAATAGTAAAAAATTTAAAGACCTAATTGGATGACATTTTACATGCTAATTTAATTAATTTTATATTAATAATAAAAATTTAATATGTAAGAAAATTTTTTCTCAATAATTTTTTCATTATTGTTTACTTTATTGACTAAATAATTATAGAAATAAAAATATGTACATAATAATTAGGAAGCAAAAAAACAAATAAATAATTGTATTTTCACTTTCAAATAGTATAGATTATACCTAAAAATATTGGATATAATATCATGAACACGATAACAATAGATAAATATATCAAAATTTAAATAAACCAAATTACTAATGTATCAAATTTATATAAATATATAATACTTTAAATACGATTATGTCATAAAAAATAATATAAAATATGATATGATACAAAAAATAAAATGAATACAACAAGAATATACAAATATATCAAAATCTAAATAAAATAAATTGTTAACATATCTAACTTAATATAAATATACATTACCTTGAATACGATCATGACAAAAGAATAATAAGAACGTGACATTAATACATAAAAAAATCTCTTTTATTTTCTCTTTACTTCTTTTTTTTCCCTCTTTCTTTTCCTTTCTTCCTTTTATTTTTCTTCACCAAAACAAACCCCAAAAACTTACTACATGACAAGCCATTGGAAACAACCCCCTTATATTAAAGGCTGATTGCTCTATGTTTATAAATATCGACATTGTTTTCCCCCGCAACTGGACTTGCATTTTTGCTTTAATTTGACTACCTCACAATTTTCTTCATCAATATCTTATGAAACACGAAAAGAAACTGTAACTACAACAAATGAACCAAAGCAATTGAAAAGCAACCCCTTACGTTAAGGTGAATTGCTCTATTGTAATAAATATCATTAATATCTTTTCCACACGACGGAACCTTTTAACACGATTAGATTTGCTTTTTTTTATTTTAATTCGACTCCCTCACAATTTTGTTGATCAATCTGGTGAAAAACACGAAAAGAAGGCTAAATCATCTATCTAGGTCTTTGTTGGGTCTTGAATCCTTATAATATATCAATGATGGCCATGAGTGGCGTCGGGGCTTGCCTTTTTGATGTTTAGCTGCATATCAATTACATTATGTTTTGTTGATCTGTGAGATATTTTTTCCATTAATTAAGTTATTTTTTAAGAAATAAACATTGAAAACGTGAAAGGTATTTTTTGAAAATCATTTTTTTCCTAAATAAATGAACTAAAGCTACTGGGAAGCATCCGTCATATTAAGGCGAATTGCTATTTGTATTTTCCACACGACTAGACTTGCTTTTTTGCTTTAATTTGACTTTCCGCAATTTTCTTCGGCAGTACTGCATGAAACGTGAGAAGAAACAGTGGCCAAATCAAACGAACGAACGCTATGGAAAAGCAATCCCCTTAAATTAAGGTGGATTGCTTTATTCTAATAAATATCGTTTTTCTTTTTCACATGACTAGACTTGCTTTTTTGCTTTAATTTGATTTCCTTCACAATTTTTTCGTCACTCTCGTGTGAAACATGAAAAGAAATTGCAGCTATATCATCCATTAAGGTATTTATTGGGTCATGAATTCTTATAGTATCCCGATAAAGGCCATGGGAGGTGTCGGGGTTGCCGTAGTTAATTTGCTTGACTTTTGGTTGCATATCAATTGTCTTATTTCCATTGATCAAGATATTTTTCGGAAATCAAACATCAAAATATATATATATATATATTTTTGAAAGTTATTTTCTAGAAAACAAATGAATCGAAGCTATTGAAAATTAAATAATCCTTTAAATTAAATATCGTTATTATTTTTTCAAACGATTAAACCTTTTAACGTGACTAGACTTACTTTTTTGCTTTAATTTGACTCCCTCGCTAATTTTTTTCCATCAAAGCTCGTATGAAAAATGAAAAGCAATTGTAGCTAAATCAAACGAACCGAAGTTATTGAAAAACAATCTCTTAATTTAAGGTGAATTGCTGTATTATAATAAATATCGTTATTATTTTCCAAACGACTGAACCTTTTACACAACTATACTTTCTTTTTTGCTTTAATTGGACTACCACACAATTTTCTTTGTCAATGTTCGTATGAAACATGAGAAGAACTTGAAGCTAGGTCATCTATCAAGGCCTTTGTTGGATCATATGAATAATTATAATATACCAATAAAGGTCGTGGGAGGTGTGGGGGGCTTGCCTTTGTTATTTTGCTTGGTGTTTAGCTGCATGTCGATTGCTTTATTTTCTATTTGATCAATAGGTCATTTTCCATTAACCAAGTTATTTTCTTGTGAAATAAACATTGAAATATTCATTCTTCTCAAAAAAATTGAATCGAAGCTATTGGAAAGCAAGCCCTTAATCTAAGGCGGATTGCTCTGTTGTAATAAATGGCGTTACTATTTTCCATGCGACTAAACCTTTAAACACGACTATACTTGCTTTTTTCTTTAATTTGATTCCCTCACAATTTTCTTGGTCAATCTTGAGTAGCTAAATCAAATGAATTGAAGCTAGCGGAAAATTATCCCTTAACTAATCCCTTAAATATTGTTATCATTTTTCCACACGACTAAACCTTCTAACACGACTAGACTTGCATTTTTGCTTTAATTTGACTCCCTCACAACTTTCTTCGTCAATCTCGTATGTAATACGAAACGAAGTTGCAGCTAAGTCAATTATCTAGGTCTTTGTTGGATCCTGAATTCTGATAATATTCCAATAAAGGTCGTTGTCTGGCTTGTCTTATTTATTTTGCTTGATGTCCAAGCTTCGTATCGTTGGCTTATTTTCAATTGATCCATAAATTATTTTAAATTATTTTTTATAGCATAAACATCTAAAAATATAAAAAATATTTTTTGAAAATCATTTTCGGCTATCGGAATGCAATCCTTTGATTAAGGCTGATTGCTCTACTGTAATAAACATCATTATTATTTTTCCACACAACCAGACTTGATATTTTGCTTTAATTTTAACTCCCTCGCAATTTTCTTCCTCAATCTCCTAATGAAATACGAAAAAGATTGTAGCTAAGTCATCCACCTACGTCTTTTGTCAGATCTAGAATTTTAAAAGAAAAAAAGAAGAAAAAACAAATTATGTAATTAAATATAATAAGAAAATACCTTGCTATCGTTGGTCTTTTTTTTTTTTCCACGCCCAAAGGAAATTACATTTTTGATAATATTAGTATCAATTAGCGAAACGAATCTGTTTCGCTTCCATATCCACTTTTTTTTTAAATCAATCACTTCTCAAAGCCGATTTTGGCTAAACCTCTTATTTTATAGTGTCTGAAAAATTTTAGGCTTAAATAATTTGCATCGAAGACACAATGATAG
>JBBYHO010000001.1:13030249-13059144 GCA_038382025.1 Adansonia gregorii | reverse complement strand
TGCGAGAAAGATTCAAGATATGCTAATATTTACTATATAAGATTTAGAATCAACATATTCCATGATAAACAAAATTAATAATTAACGATGAACTATATTAAGAATTTAACCATACTTTATTAAAATTTTAATTCTAATAATAAGCTTTCGGTAAACCTAACTTCGTCTCCTCCGTGTCTCTTATATCCTACATTCAACGCCTTTTTCTTTAACAATGTCGAACTCACGATCTCAAACAAGCAGCAAAGGACCATCGGGGTGCCTAAACATTAACCATTTAGCTGACGGAATTCTCCAACACCTGTTATTGTTTCTCCCCACGAAGGAAGGCCGTGGCCACATCTATTCTTTCGAAGCGATGGCGTTCTCTTTGGACTTTGGTCCCCGTTCTCGACTTTCAGGACTCAGCAAGATGCCAGACCAATGAAAAGCATCGGACAGCCTTCATACAATTCGTTTACAGGGCTTTGATCCTCGAGGGTGCTTCCCTTCGACAACTTTCCTCTCGATTGCGACAACGTTCACAGTCATCAATGTCTTAACACTTGGATCCATGGCGCAACTCGCAGCTGCTTAGCCCTAGAAGTGGATATCTCAATTTCGGCAATGCGAAAATCCTATTTCTTCAAACTGCCAAGCTGTTTATTCACGGTCAAGAATTTGAAGGTTCTGAAACTCAGCCATGTCAATTTGTTTCCCAAGTCTTAAGGTTTTGCATCTCCTGTTGGTCCCATACGCGAATAATGAATCAATTTCGAGGCTTCCTCAAGGTTGCACTGTTTTGAAGGACTTGATTGTAATGAGATAAATGTGCACTTTCAGATGAAAAACAAGTTAGAATCTGTTAAGCTAAGGTTACGAGCTTACGATCGATGCCCCCTTGAGTACCTTGAAAATACAGATGTGGAGAGTTTGTTGTGCTTGGAAAGTGTCTTTGCAAGCTTAATCAAAGCGAATATTTATATTTCAATGGAACTGGCCTATTCCAACTTGTCGAAGCACTCTGCAATTCTAAGTTTCTTTGCTTGCAAAGGATCACTTGCTACACTGGGGTAAGAATCTGCTCAATCAGTATCAAAGCTTGCTGATTATAGTTAATATGGTTATTGGGTTTATTGCTATATATTGTCAATGTTCTTGTATTCTATAGTGACTATGATTCCCTTATTTTTATCCCATCATAGGCATTGCCTAAGGCTGAAGTTTTTCCTTTGTTTCTCAATCTGAAACAACTAAAGGCAAATCTTGGCTTTGATGGCCAGAATGTGATACCACACTTTCTTGAGAATTCCCATAATTTAGAAGTTCTAGTCCTTAACAAAGTTAGTTTAAATATAAAGCTTGAACTGCTTAATATGGCCATGATCATCGTTGTTTAAATCAGAGTAGTTTTTTTAATCCAAATTAATCTCTTAGTTATGAACTATGTTACACAAACTTTGGTGTGTGTCGGAAGTAGATTCATATTAGATTTCTTGGAAAAATCATATCCCTATAGATTCATATCTGAATATATATCGAATACAAATATTTGATATGGATATTTTTTAAAAATGAAAAGTTTGATAATATAGATTAGGAATCATGCTATCCGTACTCATTGAATTTTTGTCTTTTGATATGTAGCCATTGCATTTACTTGAGAAAAGAGAGAGTTCCCATAGGTGTAGACCCACACCTAAGAAAACTTTATGATAGACGATTTCCAGGACATAAATATGTACTAGAGATGGTGGAATATATCTTGAAGAGTGGTAGAGCTTTGGAGTTGATCGAAATCGGTACCTATGGTATGTCAGCAGAGTCAAATTATCGGATGCTCCAGAAGTTATTAAAGTTTCCAAGACGCTCCCACGCACTTGTAAGCAACATTCCTTTGAGATATATATTCCACTTAAAAGTTAACAAAAAGTAAGTCCCGATTGATTTTTCCCCCTTCTTTAATTTAAAGCTGGAATTCAAGTGAATGTTTTTTTATAGTTTTATGGATACAGTTACTTATATCTTAATTTGATATTAAGATGAAATATATAATTGTTACTATACTTTTAATTTTTTTTTATTTTTGACCGAAAAGTGATACAATTGGAATGTTTCAAGAAATATAAATCGTAATTTTTGTCAGTATTCCTTAAATTTAACTAAATTAGAATATTTCATAGAATTTATTATCCGTACAAGTAAATATTAGTTAATTATGTCCCTCCCTTGGCTTTTCTTTAAGAATTGTGTGCTCTATCATTTCATCATCTTTGTTTTGCTTTCCTCTTTTCTAGGTTTATAATACAACCCAAAGGATGGTCGTCCTCCTTGCATTCGGAGCATGCAATGACACAAAATCAGGTGAATCGTTCTTCGCAAAAAAAACTAAGAAAAAATATATTGAATTATGCGATTATTTAGTTTTCTCAAGTTATTCTTCTTAGCTATTATAAGGAAACTCTTTGTGGGATTTTAGCCAATCTTTGCTTTATGGATTAAGTTGAACTAGAATTTTAAATATTATATAAGAAGAGGTTGAAACAAAGTGCACGATTGAGAATGCTTCCTTGATTTGGCATGTAAATGAGTATATTCCCTTTGGATGGGTCATGAAGTGAAATGTTAGTTGATACTGAAACAACAACATTGGAAAGCATTGTTGAAGGGTTTGTTCATTTCGTTTGGAAAAGAACTGGGTATTCGAGCATGCATGTTGTATTTTATGTTTTTTTTTTAATTTATGTAAATATAAACAAAATTAAAATAATAATCATGAATCATACCCGATTAATTTTTAAATGGTCAAAATTTTAAACATACATATCATCTCATGTTTATTAATCAATATTATGTTTTCATATCATACCTAAAATTACTCAATTTATTTTGAAATTAGCCAAACACTCTTATTATGGTATGCATATCTAAAATACTTAAGTAGGGGTATTCCCTATCTGGTTTTAACCAAATTAATCAACCGAACTAAAATTCGGTTCAGTTAGTCAGTTAACAAAAATAAATTTTTATTTGGTTATCCATTAAAAAATTTTAAAAAATTCAGTTATTGGTTAATTTGGTTCGATTAAGTAAAATTAACCAAATTAACTCAATTACCTGAAATAAATATAAAATACAATATTTTTAATCTTTATTAGATGTTTTAAGTGTTATATTGTTGAAAATTTTTTACTTATTATAGATGTACTTTTTACTTATATTTGACATTTGACTATTTATTGGATGATTATACTTATTTAAATAAAAAATTAAAATTTTAAAATTTTAAAATGTAAACAATTAAAATTAAGTTAATTCAGTTAACTAACTAAATTAATGAAATAATTTCAGTTTGATTAATATGATTTTTTTATATTTCGATTCAGTTAATGGTTAAGAAAAATAAAAAGTTGATTAACTTGATTAATAATATTTTGATCTGCCGATTAACCAAATTAACAGATTAAACACCCAGCACTCAAGTAAAGAAACCTGTGATTTACTTGTTCATTTGCCTTAGCCAAACCTGTGATTTGCATTTTTGTCTTGCGTATTCCCTCTTCTCCAAAACCGTTGATATTCTTGAAAAAGGAGTAAATTTAGCCGTATATATTTCTCTACCGTAGGATGGATCTTGACATGTAAACCAACAACACTTTTTCAGCAAGGTCACGACTTTCGAGAAAAAGCAATATGTAAAGACCAAAAAGGGAGCTGATATTATTATTCGGAGAAATGTCATTATCAATGGAAACGGCGCAAAAGATATTTTTAATATCATATTAAGCATATAAAAACAAAGAATAATGTTAGATTAGTGCTAAATAAAATAGCTAGTTCCATAATTAATGGCTTGCTTTATGAGTGGACCGTTGTTGTCTTTGGCTATTTGGTTAAACGGCTGCTCATAACACAAAATTCATACTTACTGCTCAATCTCTGATCTTAAATTGTCTTTTAATTTGGCATTAATTAAATATTTCATTTGTAAAATCCCGATTCAATATTGTGTAATTAAGTTTTGACATTAGAAAAAAAAAACAATTTGATCTTAATGTTCAAGTATTGAAACACATTGCATTGTTTGATTTAAATTTACACTTGTTTGAAGTTCTAGTACTAAGCAATTTATGAATAAAAAAACCTACAAATAAATTATATAAATTTTATATATATAATAATTTTTATCAAGATTTTTTAAATGTAATTTAGTTTAGAAGAAGGGGAGAACTTGGATTTTTGCAGTTCGAAAGTTTGTTGAATCGAATGTACAGAGTTTTTATGAAGTGATCTTGGAAAATAAAATGGATAATTAGTCAAGCATGTGCATTCCATTAAAGCTAAAATAATGGCTCCCCAAAATCTTAAGCCATGGCCAGACATGGATTCTTAAGGCAAACAACTAATATTTTCTATTCAGAAGTAACAAATCTTTGTCTTAAAATGAAAACCAAAATCATTAAAAATTTATTCCAAAAAAATCCAAAACCCTTTCTTTTCTACTTTCACACTTCCTATGCTTCCACTCCACTCCCCATAAAAGCACTCATTTTTCTCCTCTCTCTCACACTCTCTCTCTCTCTCTCTCTCTCTGAAAATTCTCTTGCTTTACACATTTTGAAATTCTTGTTTAATTCTAAGAAAAAAAAATGAGGGGTCCTTTGGGGGCAGTGATAGGAAGGTATCCATCAAGTGATGGAACTACAGAAATTGGAGGGATCATTAGGCATAAGAGGAAATGCAGAGATGTTGCTTTTCTTGTCATTTTTATGGCATTTTGGGTTGCTATGATTGTTAACTCTGGCTTTGGGTTTAACCGTGGAAACCCATCAAGGTAAACTTTTTTTTTTTTTGCTATATTGTTGAATCTCAAAATGGGTGCCTTTTATTTCGGATTTGATTGTATGTTTTGGGGGGTTTTTTTTTTTTTTTATGTTATGTCTTGATTATCTATTAAATGGATTCCTTGTTTCGGTTTCCTTATGACTCTAATTCTCTTTATTTTTTTTGTCAAGCTGCATTTTTTTGCTAGGTAAGTATTTTCACTTGTTATCATGTTTTAATTATTGTTCCTTAGTAAAAGTTACTGCATTTTCATTTTTTTTCTTGTTTCTTATGTTATTTGGTTTCTAAAAAAATTGAGGAAAATAATAGAAAATGGGTGGCACATAATTGGGATTTATTTTCTCAATTAGGTTAGAACTATAGATGAGTTAGAGAATGAGGTAGGCTAAAAGACTATTGGATTACTCCCGCGTTACGCTAAGATTTGAGGCACTGGCATTGTGGGAAATATGATGCTTTTGAAGTCGGGCACATGTAAAAAATTAGACTTGAATTTGATCAGAATAGTTTTTGACCACATTGTAGATCTTTACTACCAATCACCTATTCTAGTTGCATGTGTCATTGGTCATCTTAGCTTGTAAACAATTTGAAGCTCCCGGTGGGAATAATGCTTGCACAGATCTTTTCGAGGTTTTATACTTGCCAGCTGCCAACCATCTAATACTAAAATCACATTGTTGATTATGTTTTTGGATGATATTTCAGGTTTTAGTTTGTTAATAATTACATTGGTTCAGGCTTGTATCTGACCAGATAAATAATCATAAACCTGTTATGGATCTATTTATTTAGATTTAGGAGTCACTTCTTTACCTTGGACCAATGAAAATTGCTGATATTTTGCGGAAAAATAAGCCTTCTCCATTTCTTTGGGGCATTAGTCTAAATGCTGCCGTTTGCCTGTTTACATATGTGTTGTAGTTTAATTTGGTTTTAAGTATTCTGCTTTATTACTCTGTTTTCGTTCAACTTTTTCTATTTTCTCTTTTGGATTTTGATAATATTTTCTATGTTGGATGGCAATATCAGGCTTATGTATGGGCTGGACTACAAGGGGAATTTATGTGGTGACAAACACGCTCATCCTGGCCTTCATCAGTTGGAACTCAAATATTGGTTGAACCCGAATCAGGTTTATCAAAGTGGTGTTAAGGACAGCCAATTTGAATTGTCTAATGCTCGAAGTATATGTTTGTTGGATTGCCCTACTCCATCAGAAGATTCACTAAATTGGGTCTGTGATTATCCAGAGGGTGATATCCGCCTCTCAATGGATGACTGGATCGATAGAAATTACGATTATTATGAATTTCTTACACCAGAAATGAGAAATTCTTCTCTTCAACTTCAGGGTCCATGTTACCCGGTTATATTTCCGAGTGTAAATGGTAGGTAAAGTGGAAATGCTTGTTTTATAGTTTAATATTTATTTTATCAAAGCATACATACATTTTCTTTTACCATTGCATGAATTATTTTATGTATGCTTTTTCAGTTCACTGGAGCTGCCAATTTATAGCTCGTGCTTCAAACACATCTTTGCGGCATTGGAAACAGATGGGTGGAGTGAATATCGACGAGGATATCGTAATAGATAAATCCATTCACAGGTCCATCAATTCTCTGTCATCTGTCTTAAAGGTTGAGCAACTTTCCTGCAATACATTTTTGCTTATAAAGGATGTGTCTTAATTATGTTTCCTATATCAACTTCATATTATGTCAAACAATTTATATAAGTCGTACCTTTCAGGAAGTGTCATTATCAACTTTGTGAAATATTAATTTACATATTCTAGAATTTAAATTTAATCTCGTCTATTTGCAGCGTTACATGGCTGATATTGGAAAGGCATGGCCTGTATTGATAGTTTGTGGAGGCCTCTTGCCACTATTACTTTCAGTAGTATGGCTGTTAATGATTCGCCATTTCGTTGCTGCAATGCCTTGGATCACAGTTGCCCTCTTTAACATTCTCATAATAACAGTTACGATGTTTTACTACTTAAAAGGTTAGAAGTATACTTCTTGCCTCTTTGTATTCTTTACTCGATGCCATAAATTCGGAATTCATACTTGAAATGGCCTAATTCCTTTCTTGTATGTTTTTGAAGGCAAGAAGAGCTAGTATTTTCAATAAAATGCTAAACTTATGTCGTTCTTTTTGCTTTTAGCTGGATGGATTGGGAATGATGCCATCTCCCCTGTCATTGGTGAGCACAATCCGTACGTACATGTTTCTGGACGGGTGGGTTATTGCTATTTGTCTCTGTTAGGAAGCTTTTATTATAACAGGTATATTGGTTTTTTTGTTACATGCTAAACATTTTGCTTCTTTCAGGAACTAACCCATCTACGCGCTGCTGCAATTCTTATGACATTTGCTATGGTTGTTTCCATCCTAACATCAATTGCTATTGTTCGCCGCACCCTAATGGGAACATCGGTCCTCAAGGCAAGTATGCTCAAATTACCATGTGTTGTGAGGAGGTGCAAACTTTCCATCCAAACCAATACTGTCGGATAACTTCGTTTAGCTTTGAAAAGAAAGGAAAAGAAAACATTGTTCGTTCTAGCATCACCGAGCATGCAAATGATTCAATCACTTATGATGTCACTTAAGAGCCACGCTAGATGTCTTGTGTCTGCGTAGATGTCAAGTACTAATCTAGGCTAGCACTTATACAACCTATGTTACTTGGACACAAGTGTGGATGTTGGATACAGATATGTTTCCAACATGGGTATGTTTATTTATTTATTTATTTTAAGTTTTCCTTGCATTTGAAGGGTCATATCTCTATACTTATATCCGGATATGCATCAGACAAGGGTATTTCAAGATAAATGAAGAGTCAGAGCAACATAGGATACAGCAACAACTAGATATTTCTGTGAGATTGAGCAGTAGGCTTCATAAAAACCTCTATCTAAAAAAAAATGATATTACTCTTCCAACTGTACGCAGGTTGCTGCAAAGGTCATCGGTGAAGTTCAAGCGCTGATAATTTTTCCAATCATACCATATGCAATCCTTGTTATTTTTTACATGTTCTGGATATCAGCTGCCCTCCATTTGTTCAGTTCTGGTCAGGTCGTCCAGAATAACTGTAACACCAACTGCTGCGCTTATGATCTTGTGTCGGAAAAGGTGAATTGTGATCGTTGCTGCAGTTATAGCATACGTTACACCCCTCATATTGCTGTTGCCATCTTCTTCCACCTGTTTGGTTGTTACTGGGCTACACAATTTTTTATCGCGTGTTCTTCAACTGTGATTGCGGGTTCGGTTGCCTCTTATTATTGGACTCATGGTGAAACATCGGTAAGCTACTAAGACACTGTATAGTTTTACGGGCATACATGCTGTTTCTATAGGGAAACAAACAATTAAATTTCTACCATATTCAAAATTCTATACTGGTGGTCATGGTTGTAGACAGCTGTATCTGTGAACGATTTAGAACCTCCAAAATCGAGAAAAACCAGAACTTCATTAATCTACAGATGAGTTCATATAAATGCCAAAGATCTTAATGTTATTGTTGGACAGCCTAGGCTCGATTGACATATTCTGTAATTTACTTCTCGTATATTTCGAAGTAACAGAAATTACTTTGTGATAAAGAATATGTTTATACATTTGTGCACTACATTGCTTAAGAATTTTTTTTCCTTCGGTTTTTCTTTTTGAAGGAATATATTCCCGATGATTTGTTCTTTCCCTGATTGTTTTTTGTGGTTCACTCTTGCAGCCAGAGATTCCATTTCTTCCTGTTTTTGCCTCTATGAAGTGGCTTATACGATACAGCCTTGGTTCTGTGGCCCTTGGCTCATTGATTGTATCCTTCGTGGAATCAATTTGTTTCATTCTTGAATCAATTCGTCGGAAACTCAAAGTTGCTGGCACTACACCTGATAGCTGGTTCGGAAAGATGGGATATCATACTTCACAGGGATGTTTGAGATGTGTTGACTGGACAATCAAATCGGTTAATCGCAATGCTTATATAATGGTAATCTTCCAGAACTAGTTTTTGAAAAAATAAAAATAAAAATGATTGTGCATTATCCAAAAGCTTGTACATTTTTTCTTTTTATCCATCTAACGTAAGCAATATTATTGAAGGGGAAAAAAAATAAAAACTAATTCGAAATGTCATGGTCATTTTTTTTTTCTTTTTCACACATTGAAGACTTTGTAATAGGATTTGTCATCAGTTTGGTGTCAGTACATTTATTTGTTGTTGTCTTCAGACTCCAAACTTGGTCTTAAATATGAACTTATTGTTTTTGCAGATTGCTATAACAGGGAAAAGCTTCTGTAAGGCTTCTGAAATTGCAACAGAATTGATCATGAATAACATCCTTCGAATCGGGAAGGTGAATGTGATGGGAGATGTTATCCTATTCCTCGGAAAGTTGTGTGTCAGCCTTTCGAGTGCTGTTTTTGGTTTTCTTATGTTGGATTCTCACAAGTATAAATCTGGTCATAACCCAATATGCTCCCCATTGCTTCCTGTGCTGGTATGTTATTTGTTCTTTATTATTGTAATTCTTTTTAGAGGTGAGAGAGAGATTGACATTTATACATGTAGGCGCCATCAACTCTTCATATTTCTTGAAGTACCCACGTCCGACATCTGTGTCCAATGCAGATCTGGACATGTTATTAGAATATAACCCTCTTAGGACCTTCCAAATATCTGAAAAAAATTTAGAAAACTTGAACATATCGGTGTCTAGCACTCATACCTAAGTCCGAGTAATTTAGGGCACCATGAGCAAGCAAACATATCAACGCTTAAATCATTAATGATGAGAAATTGCTGTTTCTTGCTGCTTGCAGTTTTCTAAAATTTTCTTGATAAAACTAGTATTTAGAATTCCTGCTTTGCATTATGCTTTTTGCAGGTTTGCTGGGCTCTTGGTTATGTGGTTGCAACTCTCTTCTTTGCGGTGGTGGAGATGTCGATCGATGCCATAATTCTTTCATTCTGCCAGGATTCAGAGGAGCACCAAGGGACAGCCCAATATGCACCTCCCCTTCTCATGGAGACTCTCAATGACCAAAATGATGAGATGCAGAGACTTACTCAATGATCTTATTGACTGGTATAATTTTCTCATAGAATTCGTGAATCCCTTAATATATAATATAGTGTTCTTATATTCTCATAATCGTTTCCTTTTCTGGTGTCTCTCTCCATAAATTTTTTAAATCCTTGTATATATATATATATATATATATGTATTTGATGGCCATGACCATGAAAAGTCTTTTGGTCTGAGCTAATATATCTAGTTCACTTTTTTAAAAGTAAACCCAACATTTGGTAGGTTGATGCATCATTGTTTAGTTCTTTTGTGGAAGAGCTGTTGATGATGGTGGTAAGCGCATGTAAGAATGAGTTCGATTTCATGCATCTATTTTGATCCCAAATAGACTTAGAAATACGCCATTTGGTTCACCTGCACCATTGATGAATCTATTTTGTCCTAAATTTCATTTTAGGAAAGAAGGATATGCAACTATCTTTTACCAAGTGACATTTACTAGGCTTAGAGTTCGAATTTCATTATCTACACCTATCTTCCTACTTTGTTATGGTTTCTTTTATATATTAAAAAAGGGGAAAGTTTTGTTCAAATTCACTCTTTCATGTGGTGACCACTAGACTTGTTCAAGATACTTGCCTAGCTTAGCCCATACAAGTTAGGTTTTGGATAAAACTTTTATAAATTCGACAGACCTCTGAATTATAAAAATATTTTTATTTAAATTTTTGTTATAAATATATATAAATATTAATATAAAAATATTTTTTAATATTATTTTAAATAGTGAAATGAGCAATCAAACCAATTCAAATTATACTTTTGAAAAAATTTTGATCAAGACTTGACTTGGCACATGAATAGATTAAGCTGCCGTCATTAAATTAGGTTTTCATTCAAAATTCGAATCACAGCTTAACCTGGTTCATCATAAGATCCAGTGGCCGCTGTCCATGTGCGGTGCTTTATGAAGTCAAACTTATACTTAATGGCGGCCCTGAAAGAGCCAAAGAGGGACACCATTCCTAAGTGCCATCTTTACTTTTGTGTTTTGGCGCACCTTATTCTAGAAAAACATTGCCCAAAGTCAAAAGGGTGCTTCAGCCGCTAGCAGCCAGTCGAAGAGTGTCAAACTGTAAGTCTGCTAGACAGACTTTATAGATTTACCATGTGTTTCCACAGTTTCATTTTGAACGTGCTGTGTCAGGGAGAGACAGCAAATAAGAATCTCCTATGAGAGGATGTTTGGCCTACTTTCCTTCCAACCAATGAAAGCTGGAATTTTGATTCCTGTCTAGATACTATATCAATGGCCAGGCTCTAATCCTCAACACCATGTTCATTGAAACATAGTACGAGGAAAAAAAAAAAAGGAAGGTATAAGGTATTATTTCGAACAATAACTTAATGAGTCTTCAAAGCAAAAATTTTATTAATACAAGAAACATTCGCTATTGTATGTCAATAGCATTCGAACAACGTTTCGCTTTTGCGGCTATGGAAGATGCATGACAACAACCCCGTTTCTATCACCTTGCTCACAAAAAAGCAGGGGAAAAGAAAAGGGCAAAATTCAAACATGATTAATTTCTTTGGAATTTGAATGAAAAAAAATGATAACCAAATGCCATGTTATGTCTAGGATGTTCAAGTGTTCAATATTCCTTTATGTAGTAATTGCTGTAGCTGTGCCTTATTGCTAAAAGTTTGAAAGTATTAAACCTTTCTATTTAGGAGGATCCCATGTTTGTCTGATTCTTCTTCTTTGCGAAACTCAGTTGATTCGGGTTGATGACATCAACCCGAATTAATATTATCCTCCCATTCTCTTCCTCATCCCATTTAATCGATTCTTTCTCCAGCTGTTTCGTAATCTGCAAAAGAATATTTTTAAGTGCTATTTTCTTAACTCAATAAAGTAAATAAGGATGCAAAAAATTGAGCGTTGCAAGGACCTCGTTTGCAAAATCTATCAGAAAATTAAACAAAAGCTGGCTTGCAAGTTTATAAGACTTCACCAATTGCCTAACCATTTCAAGAGTTCAGTTGAGATATTTAATACAGTCATACAAGTTGCAGAAATATAAGGCCTGTGTTTTGAGAAACTGATATGAAGTTTGCGATATTTGTTTCGGGGTTCAAGCACATATAGAGTTGGTGGGTTCTACCTTGGGTGAATTTTACTACATTACTCCCACTCTATATTTTGCTTTCTGTACCTATGTCTAACATTTTGTTTGACGCATATCAAAATGTTGGTACGAGGATATAACTTTTCAAAAATCTTCAAAATATATGAAAATACTTCAGAAAAAATTGAATATATTTATATTAGACATGTACTTGTATCCAACATTCACACCAAAATTCGAATAATATAAGAATTTTCTAGTAGTTTTTGTATCTAAATATCTTCAAACTTCAACAAATAAAAATGTTCTTTTGAAAAAAATAATCATACCAATCGTCTTCGAGCCCCTTTTTTGGTGTCTTCTTCAAGGGTTCCCACTACAATCCTCAGATACTTAATAGCTGGCAAGACGAGTAAATAAGAAGTCACGATAGTTTACTTAGAAAATACAAAGACTAAAGAAATAGAAGAGAATAGTAACATACAAGGGATGCCAGAAACAGAAGTTAAATGGATTCTGAGAAGACTAAGAGCTTCTTTTGGTTCAAAGTTACGCAAGTCGATAGACATAATTTCGTCATCTCTGCAACAGAATTCGAATTCAGGACACCATTTTCTAAAGCAAAAGACAGCTATTATGCAAACAAAACTAAGCATTTCGACCCGCACCAACCTGGTTTCAAGAATCTTTGCACAAGATCTTTCATCTGCCTCTCGGGCTCTTTTGTTAAATAAGTGACCCTAGACATTGACCGAAAGAAATAAACCTATCAACAATTACATGTACAGGAAAAGATATTACTGCTTTAAAAGGTTGTCTAGTTGGATACTCAGCTGATAATTTGGCTCAATAATCTAATAGGAATCCTTATTCAACATGCAATCCCAGATTAATAAAAATATTTCATTAAAGATGCAAGAGAAAAAATGATTCCAATCATAAAGCCTGAAGAGTCGCATTAAACATCTTAATTCCCATGGGGGAAAGAGGCTCTTCTAGGGCTGATATATTATTATTATTGTTACTACTATTATTAAACTGCTTTCTTATTTTCAGTTGATCAAGTGTTGAAGACTGATATATATATATATATATATATATATAAAAGAAAAACTTATAAAGAAACTCAAAGATCTGAATCGTACCAGCTCCATGAGTTTGGTTGCCCGTTCCTTATCACCCTTAGCATATGCTTCAGCAGCCTGGAAGTTAAACAATATTGTTAGTACTAATCAGCTATTCCAATTTAAAAGTAATTCAATAGAAGCATTGGCGCTGTAATGCTGCAAAAGAGGCTGAACAAAGATGAATGCCAGGAAAAGCAAGTGCGTGGGATGTTGCAAAAGAAAGGGATTTGCAAAACTTGTTAAACGGCCCCAGCATATCTCTTTAAAATTAAAGCAACAAAATGAATCATTATTTACCAATTTTAGAGTTGCCTTTCTAAAATTAGTTCTATGAAAAGTTCATAGAAAAATATTCATCAAGTCTAATTTTTTGCAGATTAAAAAACTTACAGCTTTAAAGTATTCTTTCATTGTGGTCCAATACTCCTTCACAGCCTGACGTAAGGTATCATAACTAAGCTCATTGTCATCATGTCCATCTTCCACTGAAGAAGAAACTGAAACAGGAAGGTTACGATAATTGAAAAAAGTTGTCACAGGAATAACAGAAATGGCACACAAAATCATGCAATATAAATATTAGGCTGCAAGGTTCAATGGTTTTTAACATCCTCATACATGTTGGATTGATGTGATCATATCACCTCTCATCTTAAAGTACAAGAGTAGCTCTGGGCTATTAAGATAAAATGAGCTGGTCCTTTGGTGTATGTATATCTATCATGCAGCCAAAAGAGTAAATATTCCATCTCACTACAAAAGTGTAGATAAATTTCGTTACCATCCTTGGGAACTTTCAGCAGTTCTACAACAGATGTAAGATTGGTATCTGTGTCCTTGAGAGGCTCAGTCACCAATTCACCAAATGCCTTCGACCTCCTCACCACCCTAACTACACGAGTTCTTTTTGCTGCTTCCTCGGCTCTTTCGGGGACAGTGAACAAGGCTTCCAAGACTTCTTTCTCCAGAGTGGTTTTATCTTTGCTCCCTCTTGGAGATCGTTTAGGATTTCTTACCATCGATGTAGCTCCTTCACTGCAAGGGGTGCAAAGAAGCAACAAAGGTGTCCCAAATAAAAATAAGAAAGAATTTGTGGTAGCCTTTCCCAAAGAAAATCTTTGTTTCAGAAAATTAAGAAGTCCAGCAACATGTCAATAAACAAGATGAAATTGGAAAACACACCTTTGAGAAAAATCTTTGGATTGCGGTTTCTCTTGGATTAACAAGGATTGGACATCCAGACATTTCCCTCTGAACTGTTGAAAGAATTATAAAGAGAAGATGAGTAAAGAAACATGTAACTTGCTAACATTTAATATTCCTCTAAACTGGACAGCTTAACATGATATATGACCCACACTTGATGTTAAATATTAACAGTTAATTAGACCATAAAAAGAACCAGCATAATCATCTGAATTTCAGTAATTGATAGTAATTTCTACTAGTTACTATAAAAGAACTAGGAACTTAAATGTGCTAAACTCGGCCTCACCTTTTCAGCAGCTATACCAATGACATCATCGTACTTCTCTAGAGTTGAAACTGACAAGTCAAGCAGTTTGTCCATGCTCTATACGATCAATAAAGTAAATTGATATTATTCACAAAGATTAGGATGCTAAATTAATTATATATCAACCGGAAGACATTAAGATGACTTGAGGATGAAATGCAACATAAAGGATAAATTAGGAAAATATTGAATGTTTTTTTTCTCTTTTTCCAAATGAGCAACCAGCATTGAGAGTTTAAGACATGATCATCAAAAAATCTAGCCTCTTGGAAACAATAAGTGCAGAACTATGGCCCAATTAATCTGAATGATCGTCAGTTACTTTGAAAAAAGAGAAAATGAATAAAATTCATGAAAGCTCTTCAAAATTAACTCAAAGGGTATAAGTACTTCACCTTTTCCACATCAAACCCACAACGATCTGCAAATCAAATGAATGAAGGGATAAAGCATATTATGAACTCAAATAGTAGCAAAAATAAACAAATATATATATATATATATTATAGTTACAATCTTATGTATCCAACTAAAGAGAAATTTTTATCTTAAACTGACCGCATTATCTTTGAAGCTAAAAACTACCACTACCAAGGTGGAAAACTTAAAAAGTGGGCATCAAGAGATAGCATCCTAGCAAAGGCAAAGAAACCAAAGGAGGCAGAAAAGGCCTGGGATAAACTCACACAATCAAACATGTAATAGAAGGAACAAATTACTGTTATATTGCAAAATCTAAACATATAAATAATAAAGAAAAAAATCATGCCAAATAACAAAAATTTAGAATCACAAAATTCCATGTCAAGAATAATATAAATGATAAACAGATAAAAATACGTGGCACAGAATTTAAAACAGCATAAGATACTCTCCTCTGCCTATATTCAATGCACTTCATACAACTCAATTTATCATATTAGTTGGTTAATAATAATGTCAAAGCAATTTTGCAAAGTCCGCAAAGTCTTATAAGATCCAATATGTCACACTTGAACCTATGCCTCCATTTAAAGATAATAAACACATCCACAAGCATATTTGTACTAAACTTTCAGGTAAATAGCAATTTGCATTATAAGAGCAGTATATAACTCAAAGCCTAGAGAAAAGTAGTATATTTACCAAGTACTTCTTGAATTACAGACTTGTCAAGTTGAAATCCATCTCCTAGCATCTCAAAAAGAAATTCCTCAAGATCACTGCATGTGGTGCCTTTCCTGGCTGTCCTACTTGATGGATCTCCTTTACTCCATATCGCGGATACTGGCAATTCCTTTGAATCTATTTCCACAGGTTTGGTAGCCTCCAGAGAGTCCTTTCTCAATAGCCTTGGTGTAACATAATTTTTCCCTATCACACCTGAAACGCTCCCCATTGATACAGAACGTCTTTTTGACTTCAGTGCTCCAGTGTTGGGATTGGCAGATGTATATTCCGAAGGCACTGCAGCTTTACTTTCCCGTCCAGACAACAATGCCGCAGATGTTGTACTTGCACCCACTGACTTATTTTCATATATGTCAGTGCTAGCACCCGACATGCTTCCATCATTTCTTGCACAAAGAATGTCCCCAGTCATATTGACATTCCCTTTTGCCTCGTAATAAGCGGAAGCTATGTCCTCAAGAGAAAACTTGGAACCAAAGACATCAAGTAGCTCTTTGAGAGCCTCTTCATCAGGGTTTGAAGCACATGCAACTCCTTTCATTCCGATATATCCTTCACAAAAGAGGAGGAATGGAAAAAAAAGATAAAAATTTTGATATTAACAACCGATTATTGAAGGAAGAAAAATACAATGGAGTATAAATCAAAGGTTACCAGATTCGTCGTGCTTCAGGGTTCGCGGAAAAGGTATGGAAAGGGGGAATGGAACAGTAATTGGTATGAGATACGGCGGATAGGCTTTATAGGATGTTATTTAGGGTTGTGGCAGATAAGCAAACATTTGCTGGGATGATTTTTTAGGCAAACATGTTAAAATATATAAACATAGAATTTGTTTAAGAAAAATAAAAAGGCTGAGAAACAACTACTAAAAAAAGAGAAGAAAACGGCTAATTTAGCCGACCAGCTAACCTCAATAAAAGTAATGATACATACTTGCCAGATTTGCAAACCCTTCTCAAGTTCTGAAACCATTATTTTGCTTTACTGCCTAATTTGTTTTATTTCATTGAAATCATTAAAAAAAAAGGGAAAAAGACTTGATGTAGCAGACAACTTGAACTTAGGAGGTCGAAACGGCAGTTCGTCTCAGTCTACATTCTGGATCTCATAAAAACCACAATTCGGTTCACATGATTCCAAACACAGCTTGAAAGAGGGTCTAGCTAATCAGTTAACTATGGTATAAATTACAAAAAAATATACAATTTTGCCTGATGATTAATTTATTTATGGCCAGCCTAGAGAGATTCAAACGAAATCATTCAAACATCAACCCACTAGTAATCAAGAAATAGCCAGCAATGATATAAGAAAATTGTTTCAGTCCACATTCTGGATCATATAATAACCACGATTGGGGCCGCATGATCCCAGACGCAGCTTGAGAGGGGGTCTAGCGATGCAGGTAAATATGATAGCAATTACAAACATTGAACAATTTTCCTTGATGATTAATTTATTTATGGCCCTATCCTGGAGAGATTCAAATGACATCATTCAAAGTTCAAACATCAACCAACTAGTAATCAAGAAATAACCAGCAATAATTTAAGAACGTTGTCTCTGGTCGCAATTGTAATTGTAATCACTGAATTTGGTACCTAAAACAATGCCAGACCATTTTTTATTGTAATTGCCAATGAAGATGCCAAACTTTTGCCATATCTGTACGTTTCATTGCAATTTGTTCCACAAATTTTTACCCTTTCTCTGTTTTCTCAAGTAAACACCAAATCTTAGACATGTAAAATCAAAATATGTAATTTTAAAGAGAAATGTGCTTTGTATAATAATAAAACATCTCAAGTATAAAGTTCTCATAAAAACAGGACGACTCAAAAAAAGAAATCAATGAAATTACTTTTCTTTTTCCTATGTTTCCTTTCCACTTTTTCAGCAACCAACAGACGAATATATAACAAATCCAACTATCATGCAATAGAGATGACCAACAAATCCGCTTTCAGAAAAAAGAAAAAAAAAAAAAGAAGTAACATTGAAAATGTTAAAAAAAATAAGAAGATTTTCACTTGTCTTCTACATTTCATTGTCCATAAGTTTCTTAGTAACCAAACAGATGATCAAAATTCAAAAATAACAATGCCAGTAAACAATGAGGAAATTAGCTTGATCATTGAGATAAAGCAGTGATTTTTATCACGTTTTTAAGTCATTTAATGAAGGATTAAGAGATTAACATTGAAGATTAAGTAAATGAAATGAGAAAAAAAAAAAAAAAGAAGGAAGGCATTGGCTTACTTGAAAGAAAATTGCGCTTTTTTGGCTTTTTCTTCCAAGGTTAAGCTGTAGCTTCTTGAAGAAGAAAAAATTTAAGGGGTATTTATAGAGGGTTTAAATGCCGGCGTCATTAAAAAAATAAACTAATTCAGCGAAAAATGTAAGGAGATAGAGTTTCCCACGCTATGTTGAAAGCGCGTGAGAAACACTCCTGAAACCCTTTCTCAGCCATTTCACTCCCTACTTGTTGCTCTAAAGCCCTAATAAGAAACACCCAAAGCCGAAAATTATTTCATTTTTCAGCTTAATTTTTCAAAGGTAATCTTTTTTTTTTGCCTTCTTTATTTAAAGCATTTTTTTCTGAGTTTGGTTTTTTGGTAGCTTAATTGTCGTCTAGTTTAACTGTTCTGGAAGCTTGGGTTTTGGTTCATTGTCTAATCAGAAGCCGCTACTTAAACAGAATTTGATCTTGTGAGATGATTTCAAAGCTAACAAAAGCTCTGTCACTTGACATACATCTTATTATGCAATAAGGGCCTCATGTCAATTGGTATCTCTTATCACACAACTAAAAAGTCGTTGTCAAATGCATTAGCAATGCTAATCTTATTCTTCATTATTTGGATTCAGGTGAGCGTCTGATATGAGTTTTTTCATATCAGACATGAGTTCTATAGGAGAAATGAAAAGTCCAGGTACTACACTTGATCACACAAGGTAAAAAGGCCTCATGTCAATGGCTTATCACTCAAATAGTAGTTTATAATGGAGTTATTGATTTTCTTGGATTGCACAAATTATGATATCAGATGAATTTGGTAGAAAGAGAGACTATTTGAAGAGTTTAACCATAAAGTCATAAAAAAAAGGGTTCACTATTGCCTTTCTGAATCTTCACTATGAATTAGACTTGTCAGCAGTAATATTTGGTATCTAGATTGATGTTATAACAATTAGTAACTAATTGGTTTTTGCAGCTATGGGAACCAGGGGAGTTGTCGGAGATAAATGGCCTATGAGGATTCTCTGGGTCTACATGATCGGAAGTGCAATCAGTATGCAATCTTGAGCATTGATTTGGGGCAATTTAGCATGGCATAAGTTGTATGATTGTTGAATCACTTTTTATTTGAATTACTCTTGAATCGTGAACTTTTATCTTTCTTTCCTGGCTTATGCTGGTAGTTCACAATTAGTTCTTGTGTAGGCCTGTATATGGTTGCTATAGAAAGACAAAAACAGAACAGAGACGAAATGATGCCTGAAAGTTTAAATGCCACGGAATAAGAGGGTAGAGGTGACCAAGCTTGAATGTTGACATGTTTAAATGTTCAAAAATTAACTGTAACTAATTGCTAAAGAGCTTCCCCAAAAGTTTCCTAGGGTTCCTCCCTTGGTGTAGAATGTGATGTTTGGATTGTTGTGATTTTGTCTCCTGTTGAAAATAACTTGTTTGTTGTTGAGTTTCAATGGATGAGATTCTTAGACCAGTGATTAATGTTCTACTTGGAATATGAAAGAAAAATGAACACCTGTCGCCTTTGTGCTGCCATTGATCTTTTTCGCCTTGGCATTGCATAGAATTGTGAGAAACTCTTGAAGAATACGGAATAGTTCTAATGTGCCAATGGAGATAAGAAGCAGTATGTTTTGAAATGATCCCATCTCACTGTCTTTATCCTTTGAGTTTGTTCTTACCCACAATCTCATAAATCATTAGTAAATGTCATAAGTGTGTCTTGCTGTCCGCCACGGATGAAGGTGTTTTCCTCCTAGAAGCAAAATGACGAGAGTTGAATGTATTTATCATTTCCATTGATCTTTTTGAGATATGAAGACCAATACCGCATTTAGATGGTGTCGGACTATATATTCAGCCTATGTTACCTAGACTCTTCATTTTTCTTAAACTATCCGTGTACGATACTTGTGTTCAACATATATTAAGCGAAAGAGATGCATGCAGCTATTAGCATAGTTAGTGAGCCCATTTTACCAGATACAGACCATAGTCATGAATGCGTGAAAGTGTTCTGTGTATTATCCAATAAGATCTCAAATAAGCTTTGGTGACCTTTTTTGCACTATGTTAAAAGTTCCTTAAATCTTACTTTAATCTATTTAAGGCAACTTTCTTTCGGTAAATAACATGTGTTCATATGTTTGGCATGTAAGAAAATGCACTGCAAGCTCATGCTAATATATTATCTATGCAATTAACAATAACAAATTGGGAGAATCAACTATAATCAGCTCCATGAATTGTTTTCTTTGTTTTAAAAATCCGCGCTACATCGTACATGTTACAATCTGTGAACCTATGAATCTTGGACAGAGGGGAATGCAAAGAAAATCAAGTGCTTGTAAGGAATATAATTCAAGCACTTTGCATATGATTTCCTTGTATTTTCCAAGAGTTATGCAAAGCCTAAATCAGTGAAATAATATTTCACTTTGTTATTCCCTTCTCCATATACCTACAGCTATTACTAGACAATTGCTGTACTACTGTGTCATTCTCTTCTAACAGGCAATGAAGTTGATCTTTATAAATCTTCCTTCTGCAATCTATAGATATTCAATGCAGAAGTAGTCGCAGGCAGTCTAAGAAGAGGTGAACCAACCCGTCGATGCAGAAGTAGTAGCAGGCTGTCTAAGAAGAGGTAAACCAAGCCGTCTCGGAGTTTCATAAGCAAGTGGGGAAGGACTGGATGCAAAATTAGCTGCTGGTTGCAACTCTATTTCAGCGAATGTACCAGTGCCAGCTTCATGAATATCAATCAACTGATGATCATCTTCCTCCACTGACGTTACTGTGCTTATGACGGTATGTACGGTTGAATCATCAGTGAAACGTCCATCCCTTTTCTTTCTCCTCGCCGCCTTACCCCATCCATGGATTGTCTCCCTTATCCTTTCTGGAATTAGTGCTGCCTTATAGTGTGTTCCCATCTGAAAAAGGAGAAAGTTTTAGTAGATGCAATGGGAAACCATCTGTGAATCAGATCAAAGTCATGAAATCAACTGTTTGTTAATGATTTTGGCCATTGAAACAATTCACTTCGCACGTCAAATGTAGATTATAATAATACCATGAAAGAAATTTTACTAGGAAAGCCTACTTCAAGAAGTTAGTTGGCAGCCACTTCCTTAAAGGGATTAAGGTTTCTAATTTGTACCATTCTTATAAATTTAAACAATTATAGCATTTTTAATTTTCATTGAAACAATAAGTAATTCTTGTCTGGTTCGGATTGATAAAGGTGGTGGAATACCATGACTTTGCCCCCAAGAAAGCCATTCTAACAACTTCCAAGGAAGGGGAAAAATTTTTAATTCAGAATGCTCAACAACTTGGACGGCATAAATTTGTTCCTTCAGGTGATAGGATCTGAGGCTAAGGAATAAAGAGAAACTTGCAGTCAATGTTACTCAGACTCAGTTGTGAATGTCGAAATATTTAATTTTTTGTAAGTTTTTTTCATGTATTTGGAATGTTCTAGGAAGGTCATATCTCCATATCCATGTTCATAAATATGGGAATACTTAAAGAAAATGAAGAGTTAGAGTAACATAGCTGGCGTAACTCAGTTGCGCCGGTGGCAATCAAAAAACAGCACCCAGTTGGGAAAAAGTATAAGCAAGCATGATGTAGGACTAAAGTAAATTACCAGAAGAAAATATAGGGACCATAGCCTAGAAAGAAGCAGGCAAAATCGGTTTATAGTCTAATCAAACCTACCTTGGAAAACAATTTTCGAAAACTATTACTGCAGATTGACACGTAGGTAGCCCAAACCTAGGCTGTGACGCTTCCGGTTGAGTAAACAAGCATGGAACTTGGAAACTAATCCTACAGCATTGTCTACTTATGTGAGCTTTAGGGAAAATTTCTCTTTTAACTTTGACCAAGTTACACGAGCAAATGCTAAACGGTTCGCTACATCTCTTCCCCGAACATAAAGCACATTTTTAGCAGGATTTATTTCGGGTTAAGGTCAACAAATGTTAAAACCCATGGCTGAAGTTCGAAGAAGCAGCAGAACTCATTCTACTAATAATTATGAATTAGAGTCAATAGCTTGTTCAGCAATTAGTCTTCTACATACTTGCGATTTTATCATATTTGAATTTGGTTTCTATTATTTCATGCAGTTGAAAAGAGATGTAAATGAATAATTATACTACCTGAGTGACCAAAGCATAGAGTGGCAGAGTGATGTAACTACAGATAAACTGCCCAGCAAACCTATGAGATAAGGACAATAACATAAGGACCCATGATTGAAGAAATTTTTAACAATGAAATCGAGACTAGGAAAAACATAATCGTACCCCAAACAAAGTCGTATGTAAACAAGCGTGTGGTTGCTGATGAAGCATGAATTATAGCCAAACTGCCACTGCAAAGATATCAAACAGTAATTCTATGATTTGACAGGAATGAATTTTGAGGGCAACTTTAGATCGGGTAATGTTCAACTTAGAGTCATTCTCAGTTGTGTTATTCTCAATAGAGTTATTAGAATTCAATCCGGTCAGGGAAAAGAAAGTACCCAGAACCAAAAAAATGTAGCCAGATCAAATGCATTCTGCATAGAAATGAGAAAAGAACATTAGTTCAATGAAATGAAGTTGTAAATAAACTTTTTCTTGCAGCAGGCAATTGGCGTTTGAAATGTACAAAAAAAAAACTTCTACTTTAACTGCATTGATCTAAACAACAACCTGGAATAGAATGAAATGGATAAGGTACAGCAACCATTCCGGCTTCTTAAACCAGAAAAGTTCATCTCGAGGCCTCAGCTTTGCTCCGGTAAAATAACCAGTTATCCCAGAATTCTCCAGGACCAAGGTTGCCATGACATGCTGCAGCTTTGCACCCACAAGAAGAACAAGCTGCATATGAAGTTAGGAACATACAAAATCAGAATGTTTATTGAAATCACCCTTGCTGCATTTTCTGTAAGTGCAAAATAATGTCGGCTCTTCCATTGTTTGTTCGTCATTGTATATGCAAGCACTGGTGAAAAATTCCAGTCAAAGGAACAAAAAAATAATACCAGACAAGAAAAGGGGAAAAGACTTACTGTAATGGGAATGACTGCTACCCAGAAATATAGATTAGACCCTGTAAGAAGGGAAAAATAGCCAAGGAATCATGAATCTAGTGAGTTGGCAA
The DNA here is from genome assembly GCA_038382025.1 of Adansonia gregorii. Taxonomy (NCBI): domain Eukaryota; kingdom Viridiplantae; phylum Streptophyta; class Magnoliopsida; order Malvales; family Malvaceae; genus Adansonia; species Adansonia gregorii. The sequence continues at coordinate 13,035,891 of JBBYHO010000001.1, read as the reverse complement.
ACTGGCAATATTACGAACACACACCGTTCGAAGGTTCAGATAGGTAACAAGATGAGAACTGCCATTCCTACATAGTCCTTTGTGCTTTAAGCAAGCAGAAAAATGCACCATTTGAGGGTTAACAGCCATGAAACCAGTACTCATGGAAAAAGTACAGCTAAGCATCAAAAACTTAGTAGTTCAATCTCAATTTTGCAATTTATAATACCTTTCACATTGAATAGCATGAACGCAACAACGAATCCCCAAAGCGGACCACTGCAGGAAATTAAACCAACAGAACTTTAGCAATCTACAATCCTAAAAGAAGCTCAACCAGAAAGCCAATGACACCCAAGAACAGAAACACGTGAGTTGCAAGGTCTTGATAGCAGTTTAAAGTATGAAATATCTAGAAGACAGTACACATTTGCTTATGTAGTTGCATAAAATAAAAGTAAAACCAACAGGTAGGACAATCTCAATGAGGCATGATATTTACCACACCAGGGGAACAGCCAAAAAAATACAGACAAGAGTGAAGAAGCAGATAGAATTGACACTGTGGCAGTGGTCAATTTAATGTCATTGATCTATTTCATCGTACAAGAAAAGAATTATTCCGTTCGCCTTTCAGATAATGCAAAGAAAAAACAAGAATGTGAGAGTCATGTAGGTTTTCAAGGCAAAAGCTGTGCTAGAAAAATTTCAGCGGTTTTCCTCTTAAGTTAGTTCTAAGTCGAATAAATATTTGACAAAAGTAAACAGTAGTAAAAATGATAAAAGTAGGTAAATTTCAGTTAACGGACAACTTAGTTTAACAAACAAATGTTCATAAATCAATCACGAAGAAGCAAACAACATTATGGTTGATATATGGCCCCGTAAATCAGTCAATTGAGAAAACAGGATAACAGTAGATGAATGATGTAGAAGCAATCACAGGCTTCTGTGACAATTTGACTAAAAATAACCAGAAAACCTTCATATAAAAACATTACTTGCCTAACACCAACTATCCTATGAAATTCTTCCTCCATAGAACGAATCATATAGCCGTGAAAATCGTACTTTGACGTCAGATTGTGATTCTGCCATGAATAGGGAAAACAAAAGGCATAAACGGTCATAAGCTGTAATTGTTTCGTTGCGAACACATAATTTAGCATCAAAAGGATTTTCTCATTTAGATTTTCCTCACCATAAAAGAAGAAAAAAGAATTGGAAGAACAAAAGGAACCAAAATTTTCAGTATGGTGTATGTTGATAATGAGATAGAAGCACAAGAGTATAAAAAGATACCCAATACCATTACTCATGCCAGCCAAAGGAAACGCGCACAAATACAGTAATTATAACAATAAACATGTTCTAAAAGTACAGGTTGCCTTATTTCATGGTCATCAAGCACCTCTTCTCCAGATTCATTGTAACCAGAACAAGAATATCATAAGAAAGACCAACTTTTGGGTGTATATCTAAACTTCTTATAAAGTAAAATATTTGAATTTTCAGGAGAATCAGATTTGCAATTCAGCAGAAAATCTATCCTGCAACTGATTACACATACTTTATAATAAGGTGCCACGGATAAACAGAGACGGCTAAACATCTTGCAGTGGACAAAGAATGAATTGTAATTCGTGGGAAACTCAAAGAATTGTCTATCAAAATAACCCTTCCTAAAATTTAATAGGAATACTTCAATATATAAGACTATAAATAACACAAACCACGATGAACACCTTGCGGAGAGTAAGATAGTCTGAATGAACTATCGACCGCCCAAATTGCCAGAAGAAACACATCTGCAAGTTGAAAATTTATCATTTTTAAGTGTAACTCAAATTGTTTAAAGAAATTAATGCCTTTCAAAAAACTTTATTGTATAAGCTCTTATTAACCAAAAGAAACAGAAAAAAGTTGAAGGAACTGCTTATTCAAAGAATGCATATGAAAACTAAAAAAGAAGAATAGGAAGAAAACTTAAAGTAATTTAACAATGTGATCTGCTTTCAGTTTCAATGAGAACAATTTCGGCACTACAGAAAATCTATCTCGTCCACCCTTCCAGTACACTATATGTCCTTTTCCCATCATAGATTACTTCAATCGAGAAGAATGGCAAAAGAAACAGTGGCAAACACTAATGCATGTGTAGCACAAAAAAATTGCAGGATTAGTATGCAAATAATAACAAATAAAAATGCATCACAATGAAATAAATGAATCAACTCTCACTGTAAACAAAGCAAGAAGAAATGCTTTGTACCTACCACCCAGATAAGAAGACTATTTATGGTCAAGGGGTTCGATCTGTGGTTTATGACAAAAGTTGTTTGTCTTCGCATTGACTCTGTAGCAAGTGAATTTTAATCATCATATAATATCTTTAAAAAATTTTGAAAAGAAACTTCGACGTAACTTTGACCACAATTGATCACATGTTTTGAAACATACAAACTAATCATTAAAACCCATCCTCAGCAATTTAATAAATGTGCACTTCTATAATTACCGCATCATTTCTCCATCAGAAGACTTTATTCGACATAGATGAACGGAGACAACTATTGTCTGAACGTCTATGAATAACATACTGTTTGAACTTACCATTTAATAGATCATGTTGGTCTGTATGAGCTTCTTCCTCCCATGCTCTCCAACTATGAATCTACCAAATAGTTATCAAAATGTAAGCAAAAAATATCAACATAGGAATTCTTAAGTTCATGCTTTTATCTGAGATAATAGCGTGTCTGACGCTTACTTAGCACAGATTTAACTTTTTTTGACAGCAAAAAATCATGTGGGCAAGAGTTAGCTTAAGACTGTTTACTATCGGTATTAGTAATTCACATATCAACAAGTATGTACCACCCTTATCAATTAGTACTTTCGGTCAGCTACATGAATAAGTTGTTTTGCATTGTGAAATGGAAAGTATTCTAGCAAGAAATAGAGATCTCGAGTATCAAAAGAACCTATGCCATCACTATAACCAGAAAGCAAGATCAATTTTTCTAAAATTTTAGTGGGAGTTACTTTTTTTACAATTAAATGACCGACCTTCATAATTGCAAGTAACATTGTTAAGCAACTGTATGATATGTGTGTGATTGCCATTACAAAGATGAAGCGATGCAATTGCTCAAGACCTTCATGTGAAACAAACGGCAGATGGCCCTGCAAAACAGAATAATATAAAGATGGAAGATCATGTGAGTATTTAAGTATTGGTTTATAATTGAATATTTAAAGATATGTAGAGAACATGAAAAAGCCAAAAAAAAAAAATAAAAGAACAAATTGAACAAATTAAACTAAAATAGCAAATCTGTAGTCAAAATATGGATTAGTAACATGCCTCTTTGCAGGTAACGCTATTCATGTCATTCAGCTTTCTCCTAAATATGTGAAAACCGGAAGCCATCAAAAGCTCACGCCGTCTGGAAGAATCATCTTCAAGTTCTTCAACAATCTCAGACCTGGAGCATGGTGCAAAGGAATTATCATAGAATTTTGATGGAATGCAAATATTGGATATTGCGTTTGAGGTTGCTGTTAGAAGGAGCGACATGAATCCAAGCAGCATTAACTCTGAAGAAAGAAGTCCAATAGTTTAGTTAATGAAAGATTATTAGGCAACACTGAATCAGAAAATAACATTTCACACGTTTCATTAGGTTGAAGTTGCAAGGTGGAAATATAAGGAAATACCTTCTTTCATCTTCTCCACAGCCGCAAGCAGAGGTTTTCGATTAGTTTTCCGTAACCACTGAAACAAAATAATAGAATATGCATAAGATGTTATCCTGACAATTTTAAGCTTATCACTAGAAGAATTCTACAGAGTCCAGACCAGGAACGCACTTTCATCATTCAGAATTATATTAATTTTAACCCAAAATCCCTAGCATGAATGTCGTTTGTCTTTGTATGGTACTTTCATAATCAATCGAGAGACTAAAGAAGTTGATCCATTTGATGCAAAAGGTATCAAAAAAGCCTAAAGCAAGTCTAGAAAAAACAAAAATTTTCAAATTTAAACCAAAAATAAGGTGAACATACTGTAAATACCAAAAAGTTCTATCCGGAAGTGTTTGTAGGCTAAAGAATCATGCATCAATATCCACAATAAAAAAAATCGGAAGCTAAAAACACGCTACTCACGTTGGTTAGGCTGTGAATTGAGCGCTCCACAATCAAAGAAACTGCAACAAAGATTGTCAAAACAGTAGCAACAGACCATGTTGGCGTTAATGCAAGTGATGTATCTTCCGTATCATTCTCCACGCTTTCCACCATTTTAAATCAACTCTACCCACAACTCTCTGAAACCTTTCTTTCAAACTTTATTCACCTCTCCAAAATTCTTTCAAACACAACAACTACAGCTCTCTCTTAAACTACAACCAATGCGTATAAACTCAAGAAAACAACGACCTATGATTTTTGACTTCGAGATTGAGATAAATATTCCTGTCTTAACAAGTTATCCCACTAAATCTTCAAAAAAACTGCTGTAGCACTCATCTTATACTAACTAATCTTACATCACATTAACATAAAACAACAAAACTATGATCTTTACCTCAAGAACAAGACAAAAGATTTCCATGTATTCAAATTTATCCCACCAAATCTTCTAACATTTTCAGCACTCTCTCAAACTACAGCATGTGAAGACAACAAAAAAAAAAAAAAAAACAAAGGGTACTTCTCATTTCATATTAAAACAAAAGAAATACACTATACAAAAGTTATTTTATTTCCCTTTTTTCAACCATTTCGACGAAACCTGAGTTTTAGCAGAAATCAAGGTAGAAACATATTTTGAGATTTGAGTATGATAAAACGCCAAAAATGTGGTATTGGGTGGCGTTCCTCAGCTTTTTTTTCTTTCAGGCAACAATAAAATCTGATCCAGGTACTACAGGCTGACGAATGAAAATGGTCCTTATAGACCAAGAGAACCAAAAATTTTAAAGACAAGGTTGATATTTTCAACAGCTTTTAGCCTCTCAAATATTCAAAGCTTCTTTAACAAATGTCCAAAAACTTCAAAAGATAAGAGACAATATTTTCTGCAATAGATGTCCAAATTATTTTCCTTTTTAGGACCAAAACCAAAAAGGAAGAAAGAATTAAAGAAACAGATAAATAACGGAAGAAAAAGACAGAGGAACTGAATCTTGAAGAACCCACATTCACAGTTATGTCAGATCTCTTTTCTAACAAACAAAAAAGTAACAGATTTTCAATGAGTGAAAGGAAAAACAAAATAAAAAAAATCCAAAGTGGAAATGAGAAAAAAATTTATATAAAAAAACTGCTGTTTTAATTTTTGTGAAAAGAACATGGAAGTTTTAGAAAATTTTTAGAAAGATCGATTTAATGAAGAGGTTGAAAATGACAATGCTGATCCACATGGATCTGACAAATCTCCCTTTTTTTCTTTATTATTTTATTTTTATAATTATTATTAAGAAATTCTAGAAGGGAAAAAAACAAACTTTTGAAGATTCTGCATGGGGGGAGAGAGAGAGAGAGAGAGGGATTCTCCGAAGTCGAAGTGGCGATGTACTGTAATCTTTCTCCAACGAAGATGGGAAGTTAGTTATTTATGGTTAAGTGGTAACCTTGTTATTCCCACTAACTAC
>JBBYHO010000001.1:12977827-12993611 GCA_038382025.1 Adansonia gregorii | reverse complement strand
CAAAAATTTAAATTTATATTATACGAATTATTGAAATATAAAAAATTATATAAATATATAATGCTTTAAATATAATTATAAAACAAAAATAAGATAAATATGGGATAAATACACTTATTACCAAACCTATCCCCACTTAACCCAAAAAATAATTGAGACAAAATATTTTTGGGCAATAAACTATGAGACATTGCAATAATTCTTCTTAATCTCTTCACATTAATTTTTTTTATCATTTTTATTTTATTGAAGATTGATAAGTTCTTCACCATAAAATAGAACTTCCTGATAGCATATCATTTTTAACCAAGTCATCTCAAGAATATTCTCACATGCTTAGAAGTTTGACCAATTATAAAAGAAAAAAACAAATTAAAACACTCTTAAAATAATAATTTATAGCAATTAAATAAACCCTAGTTCAGAGACAACTTTGCAGTTTTGCATTTGAAATTATTCCCATGATGCATCTAATGGCCTCATTTTTTCTTTAATCCAAGATTTAAAAGGGAAAAAAAAAGAAAAAGCAAACAAATATTTTTGGCCAACTAATTTGCTCTTATGTAGATCAAGAATCCTGCTTGGAATATGCTCTTGGGTTAAGGGTTATGTCCTTCAGCCTTGCCTTTTAAGCTGAAAGAAACAAGCTGTCGAAGCTTTTAGTTACGTTTATTATGATTACGAAAATAATAAATAATAAAAAAATTAATTAAAATTATAAAATAATAATTATATCATATTACGATTGTTATTTAAATCTTTTTATTTTTTAAAGTAACACAAACTAAAATTTGTAATGCTTTTGCTTGTTTATTCAGGCAATTTACGTTGTAAGGGTGTGGTTCAGTTTGTATTGAGGGCAAATTTGTAACGGTGGCTGACGTTCAATAAAAAAATGTAAAGAGTAAAATAACGTCGGAATATTATATTTTCAGAAGCATCTCGTAAAGTAACTTCAGATCAAACAATAAAAAGGGACAATAAGTTGATTTAAAAGACTGAAACTTTTAGCTATCAAGTTGTGATGAATAAGTAATATTGAAATGAGAAATGTTAATATTTAAGGAAAAAATTGTAATTAATAAATTATTGTTCTAATAAAATTGTTTATAGAAATCGATTAATCGTATCCTACTGAAAATAGTAATCCATGCACTGTAGAACTACAGTAACTCTTGTGAATCTGATGAGTTCTGGAAAAAATCTGAAATTGTACAAAGTTGTTCATTACTTGCAGAAATGAAAATGTCAATGGCTTATCAGTGCACCATATGAACACAGATTCCTTGCTAGTTAGATTTTTCCTATTCTGATTAAGACATCCCAATGAAAAATGTCATATTAAAATAAAATTTAAATTTCAATCAAATTGTGCTTTTTCACAGAAGAAATTGGAGGCCAGCTCATCATTTTTGTTTTCTTGTACCAAAAAAAAAAAAATTCAAAATAATGATTGCATTCCACTACCAATTTTCAAAGGTTAAAAGGTCAGAAGAAAGGTTTTTGTCTAAAGCTTTGATTATATGTTAGTAAAAAAAAGGGGTAAATGTAGACTTGATTATATGTGAATTTATAGTGTGTTAACATCAATTTTTTATAAAATATTATATATTTATATAAATTTTAATATAATAATATATTTATATTATATTTATATTTTTTAAAAAATTTATATTATATTTTAATTATTTTTATATCATATTAATATGATATGATCGTAACATATTTAAAACTATTATAATGAACAAAACCAAGAATTAATCATCAATATTATCATTTTACTTGCTTTTTTATCATTTGGGAATTGGGAGGCAGAATCTGATAAACAGATGCAAACCTACTTCAATTTGGCCTTCATTTTTTTCCCAAAAAGAATATTTTATTTACATCTAATCCAATGACTTGTAATTTTAGCAATTTCATTTTTTTTTTCTTTTTGGATCAAGTGGGCACATGATTATACTTGTTAACATATTAATTCAGTTTTTAAAGGGCTGATTTTAGTATGCTTTTGCTTAATTATGCAAGAACAATTGTACTTTTATTCTGAAATTCGCTTCTAAATTTTCATTAATAATTATTGTACTATAGAATAATGAAAGGAGATAGAATATCTAAATGTTAGTAGTATCAACTTCATTAAATAATAAATGCAACAACCAATCAAAAGGCAGTTTAGAAAAAATAATAGAAATAGAATCATTAATCTAAATGTTTGTAAAATTTGCTCTGAGTGATACTTAAAATCAATTTTTTCTTAAAAAAAACTCTAATCATTGCAAACTTAATGAAAATCTTGTTCCTAATCATTACAAATTTAATTAAAATTTTGTTTAAAAATTCAAAAGTTTGGATTTTTGAGCTATTATAAACTAATAAAATAAAATAAAATAACAAAGAACTTGTGAATTTTATCACTTTACTTTCTTATATTTTTACTATACTTAAATAAATTTTTAATTTTTAATTTAGATGCAAATAAGTTCTTAACATTTAATTTATACCTAGCTAAACCTTCAATCTTTGATTTATATACCTCAATAAGCTCTTAATATAAATCATCATTTCATTTAAAATAAAGATTTATTTGGGTACAAATTAAAAGATAAAAAATCATTTGCGTATAACAAAAATATTAGGGCTTGGTTAAAAACTAGAATAGTTTATTTGCTTTAAAAAAAGTATTTTAGCCTTGATAAAATATCAAGTATTTTGATCCAATTCTTTCTTCTTCTTTTTTTTTCCCTTTCTAAATTTTAATTGAGATAGAAGAAATTGATTTTTACCAAATAAAAAACTAATTATCTGCTCCCCTTACTAATAGTTTGTTTTCTTTTTCTTTTTTTGAAATCAAAGATAAAATATTTTGGAACTTTTGGCAGCACTTGGACCGACTTTCCCCACCACCTCGACTATGACTCATGTTCTGAAATCAATTTTCTATGCATACATATAGGGTCTACATTCAAAGTGGAAATGTTAGAAATGGGAACAAAAAAAAAAAAATTGTATTTAGATTCCAGGTTTGAAGTGATCAAATTCAAGAGGAAATGTTAGAAATAGGAACAAAACAAATAAAATTGGGAATACTTGGAAAAACATTTCAACTAAAAAAAATCAATCTATAAAGTATTAAGCATCATTTAATATCATTTTCTAAATCATTATAGTAATCTGATCACCACGATAATAAGACCATCAATATGATCATCTATTTAGTGTATCAAACGTAAAAAATCTCTTAAACTAAAACTAAATAATCATTCAAGCCTCTATCATTTTGTTGCAATCAACTAAGCCATTAAACATTTATTTTCACCAATTCAGCCATGATTGGATGAAATTTTGTTAAGTCCATCTTTCATTTTTGTTCAATTAAGGATTTAATTGGGTAAAAATAGATGTTTGAGGATAAAAATTGACGAAAATAGCTGTTTGAGGGTTCAAATGAATTAAAATAAATGTTTAAAGCTCAATTGATTGCAATAAAATAATAAAAACTTAAATGATTATTTAATTTTAGTTTAAGGGTTTTTCTATACTTAAGCCAAAAATTATCAATGAATTTAAATCACTATGTTTAATATTACAAAAGAAAAATGATTGAAGACAAAGTATTCACAATAACCTAATGTAAAGAGAAAAACAATTTTTTTAATAGAATTAAGCAACAATTTTTATTGCATGAATAATTTATACAATTGTAATTTTTCATTTTTTAATTCATTAAAAGGACAAATCGATTTTGATGAAAATAATTTGTTAAAAATATTTATTCGAGTCATAAACTTGTTTCCTTAAAACCAAAGTCTCTTGGAGTAAGATGAAATTTAACTAGTTAAATAAACTTGATTGTACTTTATAATCAATAATTTTGAGGCATGCTTATGAAGATAAAAATTGGGAGGAAACATTTGTATATGTTTATTTATGTTATCATTAAGGTAAATTAGTCACAAACAGCTTTTAAAAATTACTTTCTAATGATATTAAATTTTTTACTTTTAAAAATTATTCTCAGTGATCTAAGATTATAATAACAAGTAAAATTCTCAAATTATTATCAAATAGAGTGATTTAAATACCGATGATAAATCATCTTAATTTTTACAATAATCATCCCATGCCAAATACTATTTAAGGAGTTACACCAAAAATTATAGTTTATGATTTTAATTTAAAATTTTTGAATTTAAAATGAAAATAAAATTAAATAAAAACATAAATCAGTTTTCATTGTATAATTCAAACCCATATATGAAAAAAATTGCATATCTAGGATCAATTATCATTAAAAAATTAAAAAAAAAAGAAGCAAATTGAATAACTTTACTGTGAAGACATTAATGAAGAAAAAAAAACAGATGTCTTAACCAAAAACAAAAGCCAAAAGAAGAAAAACAATGGTATTGAATGGAATAATTAAAAGAATATGAAAGAGTATTGAATTACTCAACTATAAGCTCATTAATGCACAAAACCCCAAGTTTCTTTAAAAAAAAAATAACTGATGGCATTGGTTGGGAGAATCAAAGAGAAGTGAAAATTAAAAAGTCAATGAAGACAATAGATAAGACAAGTGCACAGGAAAATCACATGAAAAATCCAGAGAAAATTGAGCTGCCAAGATCCGTACGTTTCACATGTGACACATAAGTACATGTATGATGTTATGCGTATTATATAATTATATATTATTTTTTATAAATTATATTTTGTATTATATAATTATATTATATTTAAAATTATTAAATTTAATTAAAATAAATTTTTTTATTCTTTAAAAGAAAAATTAAGAATTGAAAGAAGAAATAAGAGGCAAAAACCCGGGGCCCGGGGGAGGGGGTGGTTGTGGGAGAGTGAGATGAGAGCTAACTTATAGTACTCTTCGAATCTCTGTTTGGATTATATGGCTTTTCTCGTGCTTGTTGAGAAATTTCAACATCTTCTGCCGATTGTGTGAATAGATTAATTGACACTCGCATCCACTTTCTGTTTTTCTTTCCTCTATCATGAGGAAATCTTTAAGTTCGATACATGAATATGACAAGGGCTTTATTATTATTATTATTATTATTATTATTATTATTATTATAATCAATTAAATTTCAATTATACGTTTATGTTAAAAATTTAACAAGGTATCGAAGTAGATGTTCCCATTCGATGTCTCTTTCGTGATAAATTTATTATACCGAGAACTCACATTATGTGATAAGTTCATTGTCTCAAGTGTAAGAGTGGTTGACGGTAACTGGAGCACATAAATAAAACAACAATTGATTTTAGGTTGGATGATCACGTTAAGTTTTAATATATAAATTTTAATAAAATTTAATTAATGGGTATTTATTAGTCTTCATGAAGTTATTATACATTAATTATAATTTTTTCGTAAATATGACATTAAATCAATGTCAATAGTTATGGATTAATACTTTTCTTTTAACAATATTATTAATGATGACATAAATTTCGAACTTAAAAGTTGAAACTATGGATCTAGAAAAATAACATTTTGAATCCGAGAATTTAAATTAAAGCAATGCTAGGGTGCTCCGAAAGTTTAAAGTTGAAATAAGTTTAGATCAAGATCAATTATTTTATGTATCTCTTCAAACCTAATTTAACCTAAAAATTTTAGACTACTACCATTTTCTCTTTCTTATCTCTTGATTTAAAATCAATATAATTGTTGAGAGACGAGAAACTTCTACTGAAGAAAGCATTTGGTTCAAGGATGTGGGCAATTAGGATAAATATGAATTTATTAACAAGTATCCTAGGAGCACTCTTATAGTAATAGTAATAATAATTTATTTTAATGCATTGAAAATGATTAATAAATTTATCAACTACTGCATTTAATTTAATATATTATTATAAATAATATATTAACTACCCTTAAAAAGTGCTATAAAAATACTCATTATCAAAACTTATATATATATATATGATTTAACCAAGCATTTATTTTCTTAAAAGAGGTTTTTTGTGGGTTTGGGGTTGAATTGATCAAATAGTAAATACTTTGGAAGGCAAATATGCAAAGTTATGAGATAAAAAAAGACAGTATAATTGCAAATTTTAAAACTTCATTCCCACTTGCATTATGAATTGGCCCTAATTTGAAAAAATTAAAAGAAAAAAGTTGAGAAAAGTGTCCATATTAAGCCCACTTCAATTTCAATGGGCCTTTCCTTCCAAGCCATTGCCTTGAACTTGGTTGAACTCAAATTTCATGCTTTTCTATCTCTACTGAAAAACGTAGGCAAATTAAAAAGAAAAAAAAAACTTAAATAATGCCATTCATTTAGCTATAATTTCATTTTTTGTTAGTTAATACAGTCAAGATAACTGCAGATTTTGCTTAAAATTAATCTTCTCTCGGTCACTTTTAAAGGCGTACTCTTTCACATTAATTTGGTGCATTTAGTCCCCTTTGGTGAAAGATATATAAGTCCAATGTTAGCTCGGCAGTAAGACTCACGAGTCGTGACATGGCCTAACCTTGAAACGAGTCAACCTCTTTTCACTAAAAATTTTATGTAAAAAAGAAAAGGCCTTTAGTTAAAAGCTTTTCATAGTGGGCTTGGACTATCGTCCATCTGTAATTACGTAATCAAATGGATTGGGCCAAAAGGTGGAAATGACAAATATCTGTCTCCCCTATTAAGCTTGTTTTTGTCCTCTGGTTTATGTTTTGAACTGACCTAAGCCCAACTACCCTTTTCCGAATCCTAATAGCTCGAGGTCCCAATTTGAAAATATAAAGTAAATTATAAATATTAAAATTTAAAATTATTAAATATTATTTTTTAAAATTTATTGTATAAATTAATTAAATTAAATTAAATTTTTAAGTTTTATTTTTTCTCCCAAATTACATACCCTCAAATTTTCAAAGATTCACTTAACGACACCCGTTAATGTCATTTCCCTTTTTCTTTTTAAAATTTTTTTCATCAAATTAATTAATATTACAAAATTCAAAAGATATTTATATTTTTATCTCGTTAAACAAATTTTTTTAATTAGATTAGTGTTGTTAGGACTATACTGATATCATCCGTATTAGTTTCGACTTATAACGGTATTGACGATAATTAATTTTGTTTCGATTTTGATTTCAGCTTGTATCGGTTGATACATAATATAAGCTTATAAAAAAAAGTTAAATCAATATTGATATTAAATCTGATGAATATTATACATAATTATTCATAAATTTAATGAATCTTAGACATAATTATTCATAAATTTAATAATTATTAAAAAATTTTAACTTTACTACTTGATTGATATTTTTTTATATTTAATAAAATTTTTTTATAAAATAATATATATAATTAATAAATATTTAATATATAAAATTTATTTGATATTATTTATTTTATATTTAAAATATTTTTATATATAAATTAAAAATATCTAAATTTTAATAATTTTAAAATAATATATTAAAATATATTAATATTAATATATATTTATATCAAAATAAAAATAATATATGCACTAATTGTATCCCCTTCGAACGTTTTACGATCATCAAAACTCAATCCAATGGGATTAAGACACCGGTTCATGAGAACGAGTTGTCATTGTCTGTTTCTTTCTTCCACATGTCATATCCCAGGGCTTAGCTAAATGTCAAGGGAAATTAGAGTTAACCAAAACTTATAGTTAACTTCAGCGAAGGTATTATACGGGGGAGGCCACTGCCAATCCAAATGCCAAATATTGATTTGATTGGCGACTGCAATCACAGGGGACAGGTGGGTATCCACCATAAGGTGAAAATAATAAAAAAAACAAAGGATAAGGCTACTCATTAATTTCTTTGTCAACTTTTTTTATTATAAAATTTTTTAAAAAAATAAAAAATATTAATTTTATTAAAATTTCCTAATTCTCATCATTGGGTTTTCTTCCCTCCAACAATTAAAAAAATAAGAAAAGTAAAATACAATTTGCCAATAATGATTCATCCACAGAACACCGAAAATACGTTGGGTTTTTATGGCTGCAGTTTGATTCTGACCTTTCTCGGTTTTTACTGGTCTTCTGGTAAAGGCTAAGCCTTCCCATACTAAATCTATATCCAGCTTGTTCTAAACTTTGATATTTTAGTACTTTAAAAAATTGAAATTTTTTTTAAAAAAAACAGATTTTTATGGAAAAAGTATGGAAGAAAAGAAGGGACAAACTTTGAGCTCATCTATTTTAATTTCCATTCACATGTTAATATAATCAAGCTTTGAATATGTCATCCTGAAACCTAAACAAATTGCTTTGCTTTTTGGAAAATTAACTATATCCTTACTTTGATGCCTGAATCTAAGACCTTTAATAATGGAAGTCTTGAAATTAACTTGAGACTGCGACTCCTTAATCTCCTCTATTATTGTTGTGAGCTGAACTACCAGTCAAACTTATGATTTAATCAAATGAGATTATCAACAGGAAAAAGACAAACAACTCCCCTCCATGGTAGCAAATAAAAATGGAAAAGCAGCAGTTCCAGCCTGTTTTGGAAGACCAAAGATAATGTCATGTCAGGAAAAAAATACAACAACTAAGAGAAAGAAATTTCAAAAGATAAGAATACATTGGGGTCCGACAATCCTTATCCATCACACAAAGATCCATGACCGTGGCGCCCCTATAAACAAAAATACTGCCTAACTTTACTTTAAAATTTGATGTCCCCACAAAGTAAAATCTTATAAATTGTGATCGTACCCTTCAAAACTATCTCTATTTCCATTTCATTTGGCATATATTTGCTTTTTATATCTCCATATATTTTATATCAGAATTTTATTTTTTTTTTCTGTTTGGGAATTGAAGAGGATGTTGGCTATTTTCCACAAGGCATTTGCTCATCCTCCCGAGGAGCTGAATAGTCCAGCTTCTCACAAATCTTCCAAGAAGCCTAAACTGCCTGAAGAAACCCTGAATGAGTTCCTTTCTCATCACCCTCATGACACTTTCTCCATGAGCTTTGGCAACGCTGCTGTTCTTGCTTATGTTCGCCCTGAAACTCCTTATTCAGTTCATCAGAGGTAAGTTTATATTGGAAAATTGCAGATATGAAGATCAACGTAGTTTTAACACTTACTTACATGATCAATGGTTTGATTTGGCATTTTGGGGTTTACTTTTTTTTTTCTGGCAGGTTGTTTTGTGGGTTTGATGACATATATTGCATATTCCTAGGGAGCTTGAACAATCTTTATATGCTGAATAGACAATATGGGCTGTCAAAAGGGAGCAACGAGGCCATGTTTGTGATTGAAGCATATAGGACGTTGAGAGACAGGGGTCCATACCCTGCTGATCAGGTCGTTAAGGATCTTGATGGAAGCTTTGCCTTTGTCATCTATGACAGCAAGGCTGGAACTGTCTTTGCTGCACTGGTAAAAAAACCATTAATTCCTACAAAATATCAGAATTTGACTTGTGAAATCAAGAAAATTGGAAGTTTAAACCAAATAGTATCCTTAAGGGTTTAAAATCTTTGATTTTTCTAGGGTTCCGATGGAGGGGTGAAGCTGTATTGGGGAATTGCAGCTGATGGCTCAGTGGTCATATCTGATGATTTGGAAGTCATCAAAGAAGGCTGTGCCAAATCCTTTGCTCCCTTCCCAACAGGTTCTTGACATGTTCTTCTTATTTGTTCTGGTGGAATTTTTTCTTCATAATCTGATCAAAATGTAAATTTCTGGTGGGGGATCTTTTTTTTCCCTTCAGGATTCATGTTCCACAGTGAAGGAGGGCTGATGAGCTTTGAACATCCCATGAACAAAATCAGGGCAATGCCAAGGGTAGACAGTGAAGGAGTGATTTGTGGTGCTAATTTCAAGGTCGATGTTTACACAAGAGTCAACAGCATTCCAAGAGTGGGAAGTGAAACAAATTGGTCAAACTGGGAATCACATTAATTAGAAAAAAAAAAAATGTAGACACCCTATGAATCTGTTCTCCAAGAGGATCAAAGCTGAAACAAATGCTGGGGTTTCTTCTGTTTTTGATTCCCAAGCTCTGGACTTCTTTTTTTTTTTTTTTTTTTCTTTTAACCTTCATGTTATGTTTTTGGTGTTTGTTTGTGTCTTGGGGATTGTAAATAGTGACCAAATAAAGTAAGGAGTGTTATTCTACTTTTCTTGTATGTTTTGCCAATTGTCTCCTTACTTTCAAGTGGTAGTTTCCTAGAAAATTTAATAATGAAGGAGAGTTCTTGCGCAAAACCGATTTCAATTTGTGAATGTTCTACCCAAAAACTACATCAATCTGTTTCTACTCCAATCTCTATGCTGTCAATTGGATTTAAATGCAAGTCCCAATTAAATTTAATAATCTTTATACTCATATTCATCTTTAAAATTTTAATATTTTTAAAATGTAAGTTCTAATTTTAATTATAAACTTGATATGATTAGTTAAAGAAGATATTTATGTAAGGACCAACCAAAAACCATAAAGCAAAGTCACCTGGGTTGAGATCCCAGCTCACCAACCTTATAATTATTCATAAAAATGTTTTGTCAATAAAGAAAAGCAAAAAAAGGAAAAAGGGCAACAAAATTGAAAGTTATAACCAAAATAGAATAATTATCAACATTCAAATTATTAAAATTAATTTAATTAATTTAAATATCAAATTTAAATTTATGATAAATCATTAAAGGTGCTTTAAAAAATAAAGTGATATTAGAAGGACCAAAAAATAAAAAGTAAAAACTAGTGCAAGGATAAAAAATTAATTTGTTAAATTAGGAAATAAAATATGCATAAAATAAAAAAATAATAATAAATAAAGAATATAATTTGGAAAGTATAAAAAATAAAAAACCCGCTTGATAGCTTGACCTGTTGACGATCGGCGAGTAATACTTTCAGTCCTCGGCTCCTCACTCGCGCTTCGCTTCTACAATTGTAATTTCACCCAATGTCCGACCCTCACCCGAAACCCGACCCGGAAACACTACGATCCGACAATGCCATTGATCTTGACGACGAAGATGACGATGACGGCGAAGACGACGTTGTTGAAGATGATGAAGACGACGACGACGACGACGACGTCTTGTTCGAACCCGCAACGCCCCGGGCGGTGAAGCTGAAAATGGACGCTCTGGTGCGGCGTATGTTAATGGGCCCCGTTTCAATCCACGTCCACGACGTCATCATCACAGGTAACACGAAGACCAAGGGCTACATAATCGAAGCCGAAGCGTCACTGGCTTTGAAGAAAGCCACCACGATGCAGGACCTGTTGCGCGCATCGAACGTTGTGAATTCGCGGCTGAAATCACTAGGACTCTTCGATTCGGTTATGATCACGCTCGATTCAGGCCCGCCAGAGATTCCTGGAAGCGCCAATGTCATTATTGAGGTTGAGGAAGCCAGGAATCGGTTATCGGGAGGGATTGGAGCTTATACAAAAGCTGAGGTATATTTGCTTTGTAAAATGTTAAGGTTCTTGTTTTGTGGGTAAGTGAGTTATTGTGAAGAACTTAATGCAATTCGTTTGATTTTGGATACAAATGGCGATAAATTTATTAAAATTGATTCTTTTTAGAAAAATTCTTGCCATTGCATTTTAATAGGAAAAAAAGCCAAATTTAGGTCTAAATTAAGGTATAAGTCAGCTTAATCGCATAAATCTTAAAATTTAGGTCTTCTAATTTGGGTGTTGGGATGTGTTAAAGAGACTGATTCTGAATTTCTGATTTAATCCTCTTGTAAAATTTCTTCTGTGACATGCTTACTCTCTGGTATTTTCTTTAGCCAATAGAGTTTGGGAATTCTTAGCTAGTTCACGTTTGCACAAGGTTGTGAATATGAGAGGCATATGTTATGGAATATTTATATATTGCTGTATTTCTGTTTTGTGTGAATTATAATTGAATGATGTTTATGTAGGTTAAATCTGCCTCAGTGGAAGGATCAATCCAGTACAAGAATTTGTTAGGGTATGGGGATCTTTGGGATGGTTCGATTGCATATGGTTTTGACCACTCGACAGAGGTAAGTGCTGGTGTGTATTTTCCCAGATTGAAAGCATTGGTAGCTCCCGTGGCTGTTCGTGCATACTTGTTGACCCAAGATTGGCTGAACTTTTCTTCTTTCAAAGAGCGATCCATTGGATTTTCTCTTGGCTTATTTTCGAATAGATATCACAACTTGGAATACCATCTTGGACGGCATACCTTAGCAGATCCATCTCAAATGTCATCCTCTTCCATAAGGACGCAGCTTGGACATAATTTACATTCATCTTTGAAGTATACACTAAAAATTGACACGAGAAATTCTCCTGTGAGGCCAACCAGAGGATATGCTTTTGTTTCTAAAACTCAGATTGGTGGCCTTGCACCTGATAGTCAAAGCTTAAGATTCGTATGCCAGGTTGGTACTAAGCATGGACTCACTTATTATTGTTCTATTTGTATTTGTTTTGTCAAAAGTTATCAGTTTGGACTTGTGCTGAAGAATTGTTTTTGCATGCTAGGTTTTCTTGACAGGAAGCAAGAGGATTGTTAGGAATTATCATCTACCCCTGTATATGTATGTTTTATATGTGTGCAAGGAGTCTATATTTTAATTTGAAACCCTGTGCAGTAGCCATTACCCAGTAAGCTAGTTATTTGTAGAGGTGTGAGTGTTCATAGTGTAATGGACTGCGATATGGAAGTTTGGGGAATGTAGGGCGTTTGTTCTTTAATGTGCTAAGTTTAGGTTACTTTTATGAGAGAATAATTGAAATCTATTTTTGTTTCCTTGATGTGGGGATACTGGCTTTGGCCTTTCTGATGCATTGGATCCTCACTGGCCTGAGGCATCTTATCTAGACTTAGCATAGCTAATATAAGGGTCCAGAACTTGCCTATGAATATAAATGGCCATGTCAATTTACCACTGTTTTTCATGATCATACATAGTTTCCATTTAGTATAGTCCTTTTCATGTGATCATAGTTGTTTTTATATGATCTAGCTGTTTGTTAACTCTTTATACATTTTTGCTGTCTACTCACTTGTATTATTCACCTGATTTTCTAACAGGAATTCGATCTCCGATGTGCTATTCCTCTCCGATTTTATCATGCAGCACTTAATTTTGGGATTTCTGGTGGTATTATTTTTCCATGGGGGAATGGGTTCTTGAAAAGGACTACATCCACACCAGAAAGATTCTTCTTAGGTGGCAATTTATCTCCAGTTTGTGCTTTAGGAGGGCCAAAAGCATTATGGGGATTTAAGAGAAGGGGATTCGGCCCCTGTGAGCCTAGAAGACAAATCGATGATGAGAATGCTGATGTGGTTAGGAGGGATTTTCTTGGAGGAGACCTTGCTGTTACTGCTCTAGCAGACCTTTCTTTCGATCTTCCATCTAGGTGGTTTAGAGAAAGGGGAATCCATGCACATGTCTTTGCATGTGCTGGAAATGTTGCAGAGTTAACAGAGAATGTGTTCCAAAGTTTCTTCTTTCAGAAGCTCATAGATTCATTTAGAAGTTCAGTCGGATTTGGCATTGTCATCCCAACAAGTCTATTTCGCATGGAGGTTAATTTTTTTGTCGCTTTATTTAAAATAATGGTTAAGAGTAGTGCTTCGATCCCTTTCTGAGTTGACAAGTTTCTTTATTCTGATTAATTGATTCTTTGATGTGTGTGAGAGGCAATTAACTTTGTGATTTGGTGAAAAGAATGAGAGAGAGGAAAAAAAAAAAAAAAACTAGAGATACGGAAAAGTGGAAGAAATGAAAATAATTTATGTTCCCACTAGTTTTGCTAGGTAAGAGGGGGAGAAGTGGATGGAAAGGAAATGAATGACCCGAAATTCAATATCTATACTTTTCTTTTAGCTTACCCTTTCTGGTTTTTTGTTGTTCATTTTTGACATGGTATATGCCTGAATGTTCTGCTGACATGCTTGGTTCTTTTGCCAGCTTAATTACTGCTACATACTGAAGAAGTTTGATCATGACCATGCAAAGGCCGGCTTTTGGCTAACCGTCTCTCGTCCATCATAGAATGTTGAATTCTTTGACGATGTTTGGCATCTAGTAACATTGGTTTCACTCAGAGGCTTGTCGTTTTAAGCAGTTGAGTTTTCTTGGATAACTCAGCAGTTCTGCTTATTTGCTGGTATATCTTAGTTTAAACATTGTTTATATGGCCCTTTTCACCTAAGGGCGCAAATAATTGCATTTCAGTTATTGGTGACAGCATACACGGGACTCTTTCTTGTGGGTATCCACTGATTCAACTGATTCTTATTTCCAGACAAGTTTGCTTGAGAACCTGGTTCTTTTTACTGATTCCAGCAAAATTTTCCCGAGGAATAGTCTTCTTTCTTCGTTTGTCCGGATAGCTTATTAATCGTGATGGTATCATAAATTGAGTCCTTGGTTGTTCGGCTCTGGATTAAGATTTTATGTTAACTGAAAAAAAAAAGGGTAAATAAAAAGAATACCCTAATGACCAGCCTAGGTTATAAGAAGCCACATTATCTATTCAGGGTAGGTGGATTAAAATTGGTCTTACACCAATACATTTAACCTTCATTTTGGCTTCAATTTCATTGCCAAACCTCGTCGACAGATGCTGGCCTTACTGCTGGGTGAGGACATACTGTTTGGCTGTGTACCCTGAACTTGAGTACGAATGTCAAATAAAAAAATGTTTTTGAGATGAATACATTTAATTTTTTAAACAAATTTTTTACGTATTTAAAAAATTTTTTAAAAATTATATCTTTATACCAAATATGAGTTAAATGAATGTCAGACACATTTCAAAAAACAAAAAAAAAATCGGAATGACAGTCTTTTGGAACCAAGGAGATCATGTTCCATATGCATTTCAACCCATCAATCGGCAATGAACATTTCTGCTTGACGAACAATTCCAGCATTTCTGCATTTTACAAATGATAAACTAAAGAAAATATTAGATGATACTACAAACATCTCATTTAGGTTAATTTCGTATAACCGATCCATCGATATAATCTAATTCTCACGGGGAATAAAATGAAAAACTTGAAAGAGAGAAAACAAATTAAAATCTGCCATTTCGCAATAGACAAAAAAAAAAATATAGTGAAATACTGATTATTTTGGCTTGCGGAAAAAGATGTGGATAAAATCATCAGTCCCTCCACATATCTGCAAATTCATCGGGCTCCAATGGATTAGATAGCTCATGCATTTTCCTCCTTGTCTTAGCTTTGACTTTCTTCGCATACTTCCCGGCCTTCTTCCTTTTCTCCAATGCCCGGATCTGCAGAAGTCAAGAAAACAAAGCACATTGTCTCAATAATTAGTAAATCTGTGAAAGAGGTACGTGAATTTTACCCAACTTTTACCGGAATTGATAAAATTCTCATTAACCACACATAATTAGCACCATCAAAACCTAGATTAAAGTTAAATCCTCTAACCTCGTTTGGTGATACATAGAAAGGATTCTCATATAGTGTTGGACCCCCAAAGCTGCCAGCAAATATCTTGATCGGATTCAAACAAAATCTCGGTCCAACCTGCATAGAACCAGTATATAAAATTACATTACAATTACAAGTACTAGATAATCACATCATAAATAAGGACGCACAAATCACAGCATACCTCAACAAGGGTCATTTTATCCAGCCCCCCTCGAACCATTTTGTCAGATTCATTATGAGGAACAGATATCTGCATTAGAAAACAGCAGTGTTAAAGAGTGATATCCAAAGTTGAATCATAATTAACAAATAATAAAGATGCAAAG
>JBBYHO010000001.1:12956827-12970144 GCA_038382025.1 Adansonia gregorii | reverse complement strand
CGATAAAAGAAAATGATCGTTAAAAATAATAAAATAAAATTTGTATATAACAAAAAATTTACTATATTTTTATATTTATTAAATTAATAAATAATTAAAATTACTAAAATTATTTTCATATCAAATAATAATTTTACTAGATAGGAGCAAGATTGATTATTATAGAAATAAGATTAAAATCAATGGTGTTAACGTGTGATATATACTTGAATGCAATGTTAAAGTAAAGTTTAGTAAGAAGAGGAATTGATCACATAGATTAAAGTTTGTATATAATGAAAATTTTAAATTATTTGAAATTTTTAAATTTAATAAATAATTAAAAATTACTAAAATTATTTTTATGTCAAAATAGTTTTGTTAATAAATAATTAAAATCAATGAAAATGATACTAATGCATCAAATTATATATTTTCTATCATTTTTGTTATTTATGTAATTATCCATTTTTAGATAAATCACATTAATTACAAAGATATTTACTTTTACTCATTTATTAATGGTTTATTTAATATAGAATTTATTATTCACTTATATATTTGTTCAAGTTTTAGTTATTTATTATTATTTTGTTATACAAATAATAAAATTTATTTATTACATTAATTAGCAGAGTTATTTCAAAATTGTTGAATAAAAATCAAAATTAAAAAAAAAAAAAGAAGACGACAAACTGACAAGCACATTTTATCCCTACATCATATTTCATAGATAAAAAAAATAGGAAGCATAGATAAAAATTGAAAGGATATATATATATATATATATAATTTCAAGGATGAAAAAAATTAAATTGGACTAGTTGATCTTACTGATTCAATTAAAAATTAAAAGTCAGTGTAGTCTAATACCATACATGGAATTGAGTGATGTTTGAATTAATTTAAAATTAGTTCAATCGTTAAAAATTTAAAAGAGAGAGTAAGAGAAAGACTTTTTTTTTTCAAATATATTTTTGTAAGTAACGAAATTTGGACCTACAACCTTCTAAAATTATATTAAAAATCATATCACTAAAAAAAATGCATATTCTTGTCAACTATTTACTATATTTCTTATATATTTAAAGTTTTTTTTTAATTCAAACCTATTGGTTTAACCGATCAAACTAATTGAATCAATTTAATTTTTGATTCAATTTTTTTAACGTTGCATATTCTAGCAGACTACATTAATAGATTATAACATAAAATTGTTATTACCTTAGACAAAGTGTAACATACTCAACTTACTAAATACTAGGTCGCTAAGATTTTAAAAAGAAATGATAACTAATTTAACAGTAATTTGGTTGTTGCTGTTTCAATTTTAATAGAGTAATCCCTTGAAAGATCCAAGTAATAACGGGCTTCATCCGGTGCATGGTCCACTATTGTGCAACCGGATTTGGTCCAAGCAGCTGTGCCGAAAAGCCTTAATGGACCTTAACCTACTATCACCTGAGCTTGATGCCCCTAGATGAGCACGAGTTTATGTAAAAGCTTTAGCTGTGCAGGCTTTAACAAAAACGATAAGCAGGAGTGTCTGCTTTGTGGGAATGGGCCATAGCGAGATGAGTCTCTCCACTCGCGACAGCTGCGGCCAGATACTTATTCTAATGCCTTATTTGCATTTAACTCATGGTGAAAATATTGGTTAAAGCACTATGTAATTAAGACATTGTAAATTGATGGAAGCTAAAACAAACAAATGAAAATTCCATCAAACTGCTAGAGATTGGTTGTATATATAATAGATTTTATTCATTTTCCAACTCAATTTGGCAAATGAAAACTATGGTTTGCAATGGATATTGAATCGTCAGACTGATACACTCCATGCGTTGTTTCTATAAGGTTATGGCATGCAATAAGTTTAAAGGGCTCGATGCTACTAAACCTTCCGCCAGGAAGAACCCAAAATTGCTTTTCTCTATCGCGTAATTTCTCCCGCAAACTTGAAACTGAATAAGAAAAAAACACCAAAAGGATGAAAAAAAATTAAAATAATTAACACCAAAAATGCATAATGATGAATATTCTGTTATAAAATGATGCGAGGCAACAGGATTCAGGATGTGGCAATTGGTTCTGCCCACTTCCGCACTTTAAAACCAGTTCCATCGCTGGTGAAAAACAGGCCACCAGGCGCTACCTCAATGGCCCGAATCTCTTGCTTAGCAAAAATTTTATCCCTTTCCGAGAACCTTCAATCATAAGGAAAGGCAAAACGATTATTCCCATAAGTAGCATGAAAGGGGCAAAAGAGGTGCAAAAACATAATATGTGCACTAAGCTAAAGAAGCAAGTCTTGATTAAGAACTTACGAGAGTAGATCATAGAGCCGGACAGAACTGTTACATGCGCAGAGCAAGACAGGCTTGGATTCTGAGTCATGCATTCCACAAAGATTAAGCAGGCCCTGGTAAGAGCAGACAACAGTTCCAAGTGTTAAAACATTCCTCAAGATCCTTGGAAATAATGTTAAAACGCTGAAAAACAGAATTGGAACCTTCTACAATTTTGTGTTTTTCCTCGAAAATCTACTAGAAAATGCCTTCTAACAAAACCACTCTCCCAACATAATTATAACTGATCGTTTTGGACCTCGAGCATTAAACCATGTGAAGGCAACACCTTCCCTCTTATGTTCTCTTCATTCAGACACATCAAGAATAACTCGAAACATTTGCATTGTGCACTAAATTGAACGAATCTATACTTTGACAACGATCTCTAACTTAGAATAGCTGCATGATACTGAAGATCAAGCTATCTTGACTATAACTGATCCAAGAAAGTTTTAAAACCAGACCTTACCACGCTACAAAAGTTAAATTTAATCCTGGGTATAATCATCTTACAATCTACATCCAACTTTTCAAATACAACTCATCTTGGTTAAAAGCAAACTTCCCTAGACCCACATCTTTTCTACCACCTGAAATTAATAAATATTCCTACGACAAATTTTATGGTGAAACAAAAAAATAGTTTGGGTCACTATACTGGTCAAGACATAATCACCCTTGAAACTTGCAACAGTATGTTCTATCATCCATTTTCTTCAACTTTTTATCTAAGATCAGCAGAACATTTAGAGATTATCCCTAACCTGAAAAGCAGACTCAATCCCCTACATTCTCAATGTAGCTCCAAAGTCTTTAAGCTTAAACTTCAAGACATTTAATTCAGTTCTTTTTCGTAAAACCCACGGGTGTCCAGGAATAGGAAGGAAAGGAGGAATCATCAGCCCGAACAGAATTGGATACAATCAAAAAGCCTCACCAAATCCACCACCCTCTTTTCCATCCCAGCCGTCCCCCCAACACTTCGCCCCATAAGGTAACTTCAAAACTCAAATGCAAAGCAGGAAAATCTTTCCCTCTCAAACACACAAAGCAAAGCTAAGTAGCATTCTCTTCCAACAACAACCATCTTCACTTTCAATAACCACCCACCACAGCTTCACCCTCCACTCTTCGGTCAATGCCACCTCTAGCAAGTGACATAAACTACAAGCAAAATACCATTGATGATCTTCTCTCCTCTAAACTCAGTTTTTCCTTCTCCCATTTGTCCTCAAACCCCTTCCTTTCTTAAAACTAATTGCATGAAATCAAAATATAGCATGCATAATATATTAAATTATACAATATACATGTTCTTCGTTGTGAGTGTATGTTACTTCTAGGTTTGCATTCTCAGTAGCTGCCCACGCCTGCAAAAATAAATAAATAAATAAATAAATATATCCAAACAAATTTACCTTTAATGGCAGGAAAAAATAGCAATAAAAATGATAAAATAACCATAAAATAGCACTAACCTTTATTGTTTGGTCCAATGAACAAGACAAAAGAAATTTCTCCCAGCAAAGCAAAGACATCAGAACATAGTATGCTCTGTCAGAGTCTGTACACACAGCAAAGTGTCCAGGCTCCAGACCTGAAAGAAAACAACTAATATGTCAGTAAAAATGATACTCCGTTAAGGGAAAAAAAATTAAGGAATAACAGCAAAACATACTATTAATGGTGGTGGTTTAAAGCTATAAAGTTTCTCAATCAGCAATTTTTATTTATAATTATTCTTTTTTTGGATAAATCTCAATCAGCAATACCAAATACTTAACTAAAACAAACTTACCTTTATAGAATGGTCCATGGAACCTGAGTATAGTCTGTTAGCTCCAACGACTAATGATACAACTACAAGGGTATGACCTCGAAGTGATGCTACTAGTTCAAAGATGTTGGTGATGGCGTTAAATTTCCACGCTAATATAGTCCCATCCTGTAGAAAACAGATATTGTTTAATAAAGCGCTAGATAAATAGAAAGATGGTGATCCGTGAAATGACATAAACGCGTTCACAGTGTGAGACTCATCCAGCACAAATTTAAATTTTGAATCCCTAAATATCTAGGACTTTTAGCAAAGCTCGGATTCATCTATTACAGTTCTTTCCAGGTAAGCGGTAATTTTATGAGATGACGATATCGGAACACCAAAAAGAGCATGCCTCAGTTTCATAAATCATTGTGGCACAAAAGTGTGGCAGAACCTATAACAGAAAACATGATGATTAAAGGACTGACCATACACAGTGAACGTGGAATTTCAAATGAAATAAAGAAAATGAGACCAGCGAAAAGCAAATCATTACCCACAACCATAGTATGAACTTGCCCAGTAGATCTGCTAAGACTGAGCTCTTGGTTGGTTTGGGTGTTCCATGCCTGCAATATGATCATTTTTGAGACCGGTAACGGGAGAAAGACATTGTTCTTTTAAGTTCAAATGTGATAACAATATAATAAAGAAGAAACAACTGGTAGAGATTTGCCTCGAACTTTACCTTGACAAAATTCGGTATGCCAACAAAAAGCCAAGGACCTTCACTGATCATGCAACCCACTTCATCACCAAGATTAATCACACCCATACACTACATAAAATGCCATAGAGAACGTCAGGAAAAAGAATAACTAACAGGATTCACCTTAAAAAGAAGTAGCACATGAAGACTATTGGAAGTAATTTTCATCTATGATAACTCTCCTTTTACTTTCGCGTCATAATAAATTAGTAGGCAACCGCACTATCCCTTAGTGTTTAGCAATTTAGTGATTCCATAGAAACATAAATAACAGGCTTTAAGTTATCTTATTGTGGATACATTTCTACCATGCAATTACTACCTCTTGGTATCTTTTGATATAATAATTGGATCACAAAGGATAAACATTGACAATTTAGAAACAGTTGCATGGAGAATTCTGTTCTCGAAATTGACTAAAGTCCCATGATTGATCAAGTTCTAACACATAAATTTCTTTCTTCCCAAGACACTAAAAACTAAATTAAAACACAGCAAAAAGAAAAAAAGAATAGAAACACAGTTAATAACAACCTGACCAGAGTTGGTATCCCAAGCCCTCCCAGTCTCATCTTTACTCACCGTATAGTGCTTCTCCACACCTGCTGGCAACGCAATTCCACTAAGAACCTATCCACAAAACAAAACCCATCATCATCATCATCATCAGAGTCACATACTTTATACTCCCACGAATTAACACCACAGAAGGAAAAGAAAAAAAAAAAAAACTTTACTTTCTGTTGCCCATCAAGGTGATTCAACATGGTAAAACCTTCCCCTAAGCTCCAAGAATGCAAAAAACCGACACTTGTCTCCGTAACTACAGTTCCCTTGCACCCAACAATTACATGCTTTCTCCGTTTTTCTAACCATCTTACCAGCTCCCAGCCGAATATTTTTATCTTAACAAACTAGTTTGAAAACCGTGTGATTATTGTATATATACAAACAAAGGAAGATTAAGTTATATTGATATAATATTAATTAGTTTTGTAATACCTTTTAATAATTTAATGTAAAATTTATATTTATTAAATTTATTATTTGAGTTAATAATTTATTAGTATACATTGTATAGATAAAATTTTAAATTAGTTCGATATTTTTATTATGTAGATTGTGATATATATTTAATAATTAAAATTTTATCATTTAAAACAAATAATAAGATATTTTTATTTAACTTGAAATTAATATGTATGATTTAAATAAATATATGAATAAAACATGAAAATTAAAAATAAAAAAATGAAAATTTATTGGATTAACAAATATAGGTCATATAAAAAATAATAAAAAATTTTAAAATTAAATTAAATTAATTTAGTGAATCTCTTCTCTCTATATATCCAAATGATAATATCATAAAAATCTTTTAAATTTTTTTTTTCAAAAAAATTAAAAACATTTTATGAACAATGTTATTAAAGAAAAAAAATCATGAGATAAAATCTTGGATCGACTAAGAGTTATGTAACTATTTAATGTCTTTTCGTTTTGAAAAAAAAATCAATATATCGTTTATATTATTTTGATCAATTAAGAAAAAGTTACTTTTATGTGTTAGAATTATTAAAATAACTGAAATATTTTTTTAAAATGTTAAAAATATCATCATACATACATATGATTGTATCAAATGTTTAAAGTTTTACAAACACTCTTTTCATTTTTTAAATAAAAAAATTGAATAAAAAATATCGATTTCTTATTGCACATATTTATTCATAATCTAACAAATATTCTTCATTTAATGATGTGTTTATTAGATATGATTCTATCATCAAATTTTAAAATGATAACATAATTAATACTTTAAGGTTTTCGTGTAGTTACCGATAATAAATGTAACATTATTCATAAATGTAATATTATGCCTTTGCTTTGGCAATTTAATCACATTCAATATTAACATATTTTCTTTCCCATGCTGTTTCCTCCACCAATCACCAATCAATTATGACCTATAGATGCGTAGTTTTTCATTGGTCACTCATCAAACGTTTCTGAATTGGATTAATGAACAAAGTGTAGGTGATATTCTTGGGAGTTTGAGCAATTTTACTCTATATTTGGGAAAAAGTAGATAGGTATTAAAAACTAAAACTATGAAAATTTTATTTAATAAAATAATAAAAACATCGGTGATCATCCAATAATTTTGTTGGTATGAAATTTAAATCGAAACCTAATTAAAAGTAATTGATAAGTTAAATATATAAGAATAAATAGTATTTTAATTAAATAAAATATCTTTGACGCTTACCAAATAATTAAATGCATAAAAATAATGGCAATAAAAATAAAGAGAAAAGAGAAATCCTGAAAATAAAAATGGAAATGCAAAAGAGATGACAACTTATTGTAAATATGTCAAGTTTTGTCAACATATTTCTTTATTTTTATAAAAGAAATTAAAATTTCAAGTAAATCTTGTTATAAAACATCAATAATTTCACTATGTAATTAAGAAAAATCTCTATCAGTGTGAAAAGTTTTAAGCTTAAATCCAAACAAAGATCTTGTGCCAATAGAAAATGAAAATACCTTAAGCCCTCCACACTTAAATATATATATATATATATATATAAATAATGAATAGTTTAAATCCAAATAAAGATCTTGTGCCTATAGAAAATGGAAATGCCTCAAGGCCTACACACTTATATATGTGTGTGTGTATATATATATATATATATATATAAATATAATGAACACAATAGTTAGACAACAAATCTGCTATAGATACTAAAGTAGACTGAAATAGACAGTTCATTGACCAAAATAAAAGCAACATTTGTTAAAGAATTTTAAATTGAGAAATCTCATAAATGACCAAACAATACATCAAATTCTAAGTTTCAAGTTGAAATTCTATTAGAAAGAAAAAGCTTGCAGTCATTTATTAATCAAAGAATCACAAAACAAAAAAAAAAAAAATCAACACAGAAATTTAATGAGGTTTAACAATGTGCTTACGTCTTCGAGAGTGACGACTGTTATTTTTTTACTATTTAATTTAATATTACATCAATCATATATTTATATTAATCATATCTAATATAATTTTATCAAATTGTATGAGTCATATACAACACATTTAACTATGAATAGCATCAAATATTATATCCTGGTGGAAAAGGTCGGGATAATCCTCCAACTAGTACGTTTCATGCTCAAATGACAGGCTGAATTTAGCTATGGAGTGCGCATCTTTTTTACCTTGTCATCTCCTATGTTGGGGGAGACAGTATTGAAGTCTTCTTATTCTTACTCGGCCTTCATCCAGCATTTAATAAGCATCGAGAAACATATATATGTTTATAGGATTGTGGTTTATAATTTAATATTTAATGTATTTCATTAAGAGAATTATCCAATTAAATTTGAATTCTTAAAACTTCTAATGAAAAGTGATTAATTTTTTTTTATCATATCCCTAATTTTTATTTTATAACGAATAAAAAATAAGTTCTTTATATTTATTTCTTTAAAAATATTCTTCCAAAAACTTTTGATGGAATTTTGAAAATCTTACATTTAATTTCATTTTTTTGCAAAATCTTATCACTCCCAATTTTAAAATTTTTTAGTCGGTTGGATTTAAGAATAAAATCTGTTGTAAAAAAATCAATTAAAATTTTATCGAAAGAGTAGATAATTTTAGATTTTATTTTTAAATTTTAAAATTTGATTGGTGGTGGGTAAAAAAAATAAGATATAAATTTATTTAAACTTTGTTCAACGTATCATTAGGAGGAGATATCCACATCAGCAAAAACTTATCGAGTAAACATATACTTTGTTATATTATATATATGTATGATTTATTTAAGTGAAAATTTTTATTTTAATCAATTTTTTAAAAAAAATTACTTTGGTAACAAATAAAAATTTGTTAGTTTTATACTAAATTATTTTATTTTTTATATTTTAATAATTTCCTAAATAATTTTATAAAATAAATGAATTTATTTGATGAATAAGAAGTTAAAACTTACATTAAATTTTTATATTTTCTTAATTTTCATTTTATATTAAAATTAAAATATTATTGAAGTTCTATATTACTTTTGTATAATTTACATAAAAATAAGATTTACATGTTAATACAAATTTTGATTAATATATTTTAATAATTTTAGTTATTTATAAATATAATTATTTATTCAAAAATACTTTACATGTTAATTAAAATTTGATTAAATATATATTTTTTAATAAAGTATATGATTATATATTTAAAAATAAAAAAAAACAACCAAATTTGTTCTACAACGCACATTAAATTGAAACTAGTTTTTTTTTCAAAAGAAAAATATTTTATTAATTCATCTAAAAAATAAAAAAAATTCCATCTGAAAATGAATGAGTAAAAAGAAAAGTCATCCTTTTAGTAAAAGAGAAAATTTTCAGGGCACTATAAGAAACTTTAACGTTATCATTTATCAACTTCTTAATAATAACATTCGAATATCATTTGTTAATATACTAGTACACCTAATCAATGTTAATTTTTATTTAAATTTAAGTATAAAAATATATAATTTTTAAATTAAAATGTTAAAATTTTAATTTTTAAATAGTGAAATAAGATATCGATTTACCTAAATCAAACTTAAGTAAGAAAATAAAAAAATTTCAAACTATGATCTAGCCCATAAGCATCTTTAATCTTTGATCATTGGCTAGAGACATTCACTATTTTAAAGTTGACTTTGATATTGTTAAGAAATTTAATGTATTATATACTAAATGTTCCAAATTTTGTTTTTCCATTTGATCCAAGCCATAAAAAAAAACTCCAAAAAATTAAATTAAAAATAATTTCTAAACAATTCCAGTTATAATGCATTTGTCATGTTATTTTGTTGAAGATTTGATTGTTTCATGCAACTTTTTCACATGGTTGAACTTTTGAATTTTTTTTTGTTGGGTTGCTTGCCTTTGCCATACTTTTTTAAATGATTTTTTCATTAAAGACGTCTAATATATTATCAATAATGAAAGAGAACATATAATGAAAACACACATTTTTTTTCTTTTTTTTTATTTAAATTTACAAAGATAAAGGGCAAAATTTTCCAGTTCAAGAACATAGAAATAATGAAAATTCAAACCCCTGTCAAATTTGTTGATGTTTTTGAGGTGGCAAGCTAATAATCCGTTGATCTGAGTTCTTGGCATTTCGGTGTCCTCTAACTTCTTGCCTTCTTTTACAAGAACTGAAGTCCATGGATAATCAGCTCGCCACCACAAAAGACGCCAACAAAATTTTTAAAATAGACGGATATCTTAAGCATTTTGTGTACTTTCGAGAAACCTTTTAGCAATCTGGGCAGCGGCTGCTAAGAGTTGGATATTAGGTTTTGGGTCATTAGCTTCAAACTCTTTCTTCACAGCATAAGCAATGTTTGATTTAATGATGCATGATGAATAGTTGGTTTTCTCAATAATATCAAATCGGACAATTTGAACCGAGCAACCAATTGCTAGACATCCTCCTTCCAAACCCTTTGCCACCTTCACCCTCTTCTGGTCATCAATCACAGTGAATCTTTCAGTATAGCTAGAATTGCCTGATTCATTTTCATGAGAAAAAAAAATGAAGCCCAGATCAGATCCAACCTTGAAAAATTGATTAAGAAAACATTGGTTTTAAAAGAATTGATTATATAGATTAGAAAAACTTATTTCATCTATGTATTATCAATGAAGTTTTTGAACTACATCGATGGAATTAAAAGACTGACAAATATTTAAGATATAATATACTTGTGAATGTTGCTTGTAAATCTATCTAAGGACGGGTTACTTGTTTAATCCGGTAGACCCGACTCAGATAGGTTATATCTTGGATAAAAATTTTATAACTCCGAGCAAAGCTCAAACCCAATTCGAACCAAGTTTGAGTTAAATGTTTGAAAGAATCCAAGCTATGGCTTTGTCTGCGACAAATTCATAAATTCGTACCTGGAACAAAAGTGAGTTTGAGAACAGTTCCAACCCTACCATCACCTTTCAAAACTTCAATATTTTGGATCACATTGTTGAGCTCTTTAGCAGTAAGCATTGAAATCCCAAGGTGCCTGTAAAGCTCCCAAACCTTACCTGCTGCCACATTCACTTCAAGCTCATTCGTAAGATGCTTCAAATCTTGAGACTCAACTCCCACGTAACAAGAGAAAAGAAAAAGGAAAAAGAATGAAACTTGCTTCAACATTTTTGCAAATCTTGGTTTTGATGAAATTTTTGCTTGCCTTTTAAGCTAGCCTTGGATCAATTCTAGATTGATTTCCAATAGGCGCAATTGGCAGAGTTTATATAGAATTGAAGAGGTGAGCCCGGATCAAGCATTAAACGTGGTTTGATTGGCAAACTGAAGTCATTGATGATAAATATGCCACCCCATGCAAAGGTCACGTCACGTGGAGGACGTCTTGACCAATAATTACGGCTGCTATAAGGAGAGTCGGCCTTTACCACTAAGTTTCGGAAAACCGACTTTGATTTGTTTTGAAAACTTTGAGCCAAAATTTATGAATAATTCTTCCCAAATTCCTTTCCTTATCATTCGAAGATTAGTTTAATTGATTAGTTTAATTATTTAAAATATATTATTTATTAAATTTAATTCTTAAATACCGATATGTGTAAGTATTTTTCTATTTCTAAGCTATTATTTCTTTTGTTAAAAAAATTATTTCATTGAATAAGTTTTTTTAATAGTTCAAAAAGTTAAGGCATTCCAAATTCAATTTTTTGAGTAGTAGAATAATTAATTAATCATTTATTCAAATGGCCGAATGCATTTTAAATAAGGTTCCTTAGATGCTTCGAAAGAAAAAAAAAGAATATTGTTGATGTTTGCTTATAATATTTGTCCACTCTAACGGTTAATTAAGATAAGTTTAACATTCTCCGTTTTTTTCTAGCAAAGAGATAAGGATGAATTCACCTAAACATGTTACTCTTATTATACTATGATAATTAAGGCACCTTCGATATAGAGAAATGTTAACTAATGTCAATGTCTAATCATTTTGGTCAAGATGTTATTAAAATATTTATTGAATAACTGCAGATTTTTCTTTTATTTTTAAATTTACTGAAAGTGGTGCACTAAATGCAAATATATATATATTTATTTATTAACTATTTAATTGGATTTCTATAAAAAAATTATTTGACTAAGTTTTTTTTTTTTTTTAATTTGGTGGTGATTGACTCATTACGCATTTGAAACAATTATTTTTACCTTGATTTTGTCCTTCAGCAACAAAAGGCAAAGAAAAACGTTGACCACAATAATATACGCATGGTCAAATACCTTGATTGATTGATTACTTAAAATAATGAGAGTAGAAAAGAGATTTTCATTGATTTTGACTCAACCTAGAAATTATTATTGTTAATCCATCGAGGATCATAGAGATATTTTTTAAATGTTTTAGATATTTTCGTTATTTTATATAGATATTAAGAATGTAAAAAAAAATTTCAATCGTGCTTTTTTTGTCGCTTTTAATTGCAGAATTTGCTTACCTGTTCCCATCCTTTCAACGATGTTCTTCCTTTTATGTCCATCTTTTACCTTTTCCTTTCAATCGATCACCTATTCCCATCAGTTTTAGTCATTTAATTTTACCTTTCAATCGTTTCTCCAAGCAATTGTTTCTTTCTTCCCATCTTTTTATTCCTCAAATCTATGCTAAAAGAAAGGAGAGAAAAGGGAAGAGAAGAAGATATAGAGGCGATGTGGGTAGAACAGAAGCATGGAATCATCGAGCAATCGAAAAAAGATGAGGGTGGAGTGGTCAGGCAATCTGCGAGCATCGAAAAAGATAAAGAGAAAAAAAAAAAAGAGTCAGAGATGATGTAGATAAGAAAGTGCCAATTTACAAGAAGAGATCGAAGCAGATGATGCGAGAAAGAGAAACAAAACTAGTTTATTTATTTATTTTTATTTTTTTCACTTTTCATTGATACTCAGACAACATTAAACTTTACGGGAGCGTTAAAAGTTCATTTTTAATGTGTAATGATGGCAACTTCAGCGAATATGAATGGGGCGGATCACACCGTGGAATTGGTAGTGCTTGGCAACTTAAAATCTGCGGCTTATGGTGGTTCAGCTGTATCTGCTTCAGACGAGATAACACCTCTCTTGATGCATAGCGAGAGGCCTACGACAAACATCATCTTAGTCTCTCATTCACAAAGAAAAACCTAGGGTAAGTCGAGTAAACCCTTAAGTTCACTCTGTTTCTTTGCAAATGCTCTCGTGGCTATTCAAGGTTGTAATATTGCTTGATAGGGAGATAATCTGCTTTAGTGGAGGTTATGTGTGAAAGCAGATTTTAGTGGAAGTTTTGCCGCTGTGAATGGAAGTATATTTTATTCGTTGCCCTTAAGTTGAATGATATTATGGGCTTTTTATATAAATATTATAA
>JBBYHO010000001.1:12939079-12953788 GCA_038382025.1 Adansonia gregorii | reverse complement strand
TTTCTCGAAGAGAGAAAAGATTGAGTTATGGCAAGAGAAATTTGAGTAATGTGCAAATTCAATTGCATTAATTATATAATAATTACTAAGAATAATATATGTAAGGAATAAATAAAAAATAATTAAATAGTTCATTAAAAAAAAAAGAGAATTTAATGGAATATGGAAAATTAAATTTAGAGAAAAATGCAAAAAAGTTTTAACGAGAGAAATTTGTATAACGGATAAATTTAATAGAAGTATTTAAATACTAAATTTTTTTAGAATCATACATAAAAATTAATAATATTAATCTATAAAAAATTTTAAACAATATGAGTGATTAATAGAATTTCACTAGACCTAATAATAATTCTTACTCAAATATATTTTCAATATGACCAAATTTTATTTTTTTAATTTATTTAAAAACGTTTATTTACCTAATGCAAATGGATTTCTATTTCAATTTAGCCATAAAAAGTGAATTTTATGAAATACGGATTGCATGAGATTAATGGAAAAAAAGAGAGCTATGGAGAGAAAATTTTGGGTAACCACAAATCTAATAGCATTAGCTGTATAATAATTTTTAAGAATGACCAAGTCTGATGTCCTAAGTTAAGTAATACTAACTCAGTTATTGAATTTATAAAAAATTTAACTAAATTCATAATATGAAATAATACAATAGAGTTATGAATGTAATTTAATTTTTTAATTATAATTTTGTTGAAAAAATTAATAATTTGTTAAAAAACTACCCATAAAAAAATATTTTTACCTTTTTCTAAAAATTACCATATTTCATTACAAAAAATAATTAAAAACTGAAAAAAATGAATTTTTTTTTAATTTGAAAGAATTTACTTACCTAAACTTTAATTTAGCTATCAAAAGAGAATTTGATGGAATATAACATAATTAAAACATGAGATTAAAGGAGAAAGAGAGAGTTACTGTGAAATTGAGTAAGGCAAAAATTTAATAGCATAATTATATAATAGTTATTAAAAATGTCATATTTTAAAGAATTAATAAAAATTAAATATTTCATTAAAAAAGAAAATTAATCAAAACAAAAAAAAGGCGGAAAAATGCTTTTTTAATTTTAAAAAATTTTATTTACCTAAAGCAAATGGATTATTATTTTAATTTTAGCGATAAAAAAAGAATTTGACTAAATAAGGAATAACTAAAATATGAGATTAAGGGATAAAAACAGAGTTATGGTCAGAGAACTTATAATTTTAATAGAATTAATTATTTAATAATTATTAATAATAATATATTTGTATAGTACAAGTTAAGTCTCGACTTTGCTCGAAATAATTTATATTTAATATTTTATAAAAAAATTAGAATATATAATAGTTTTAATATTAAAATTAATTATATAATAATTTTTTTTACAATTTTATTTATGTTTTGTGAGAGCATTTTTTATAAATAATTTTTAAATGTTTATTTTTATATTTTAATGTATTATAATATAAATATAATTATATAATTCGACGTAAATAGATAAACTTATCAAAATTTACATAAAAATAAATTACTCATGTGCCAAAATTTATACAAATATATAATACATTAATCACAATTATGACCATAAAAAGTAAATAAATACGAATATAACTACATGTGACTTTAAATTGAATGTTATTTGAATATTGTCAATTAGATCTTATAATTTTAAATATAATGTTATATACATCATGAACACAACATGAAAAATAATCAAAACATAATATGACACAAAAAAATAACATGAATAAGATATGAATAAATAAATACGTAAAGTCTAAATTAAATAAATTATTAAAGTGTTAAAATTTATGCAAATATATAATAACTTATATATCATTATGACATGAAAAAAGTAACATAAATACAGTATAAAGTAGCATAAATTTGAAAGTTATTTAAATAGCGACTAAACTTAATAATTTTGAACACGATTTGATTAGATGATACAAACACAACACAGACAAAATAATTAATTACAAGACAATACCAAGAAAATGAATACAATACGATTTCATAAATGTATCAAAATTTATATGAAACGAATTATAAACGTATCAAAATTTATATAAATATATAATGTATTAAATTCAATCATGACATAAAATAACACAAATATAATATAAATACACAAAAATAAAAAATATACAAAATAAAAAATTAAGTAAATCTTAAAAAAGAAGGGCGGCCATGTGGCAGCCCATGGAGTAATCCATTGGAATTACTTTAGGTGGCATCTATTATTAACAAACACATCATTTAATTGGTTTGTTTTTTTAAATAATAATTAATTTATTTAAAATAAAAATAAACTAATATATATTTATCTCCGATTTAATGTATGAATAAATAAAAATAAATTTTAAATATTTAATATATATTTAAAATAGAATGTAACATAATTTGTTAGTAATTAAAAAAATTTTAAAATTAATTAAATTTTTATGATTTTATAATTAGTAAAAGTAATGTGTAGAAAAACAAATTAGCTACAAATTTTTATGTATGAAGAAAGGCAATTTTGTTTTTAAGCTTTTTTTTAACTTTCTAATTACATGAGAAAATTATTTTTTCGCCTTTCTTAATGAGAATCACTATGTCATGATTGTGGGAAAATGATTCCCGAAGGAAATTTATATTCTAAGAAAAATGTATATTTTATAACATATCAAATATGAAAATTTAATTGATGAGAATATGATTCTTGGAAAAATTAGAATTTTCCTTTGTACCAAACACCCTCTTAGGGTAACTATAATGTATATAGATAAGGAATTAAATACTTCATAATTTGGCGGAATGAGGATAATTAAAGCATGAAACTAAGGGAGAAAGAAAGAGTTATGGTTAGAAAATTTTGATCAATTAAAATTTAATAGCATTAATTAAATAAAATTATTAAAAATAACATATATTAATGAATTAATAAAAATAAATATTTTATTATAAAAAGAGAATTAACTAAAACAAAAAAAAAGACAAAGACAAAGACAAATGCTTTTTTTAATTTAAAAAATATGACTTACCTAAATCAAATGGATTATCGTTTTAATTTAGCTATAAAAAGAGAATTTGATAGAATAAGGATAATAAAAACATGAGATTAATAAAGGGAGCGTTTTGACGAGGACATTAGATTTAGTGGAAAAGGGAGAGTTACGGTGTGAGAAACTTTTGTAACGTACAAATTAAGTAACAATTATATAATAATTCTTTACAATAACATATATAAAAAAATAAAAATATTAATCTATATAAAGTTATAAAACGTGCGACTAATTATATAATAATTCTTTACAATAACATATATAGAAAAAAATAAAAATATTAATTTATATAAAATTATACCACGTAAGAGTAATTAATAAAAAACTAATCAAATTTCTTTAATATCTGATAGTAATTCTTCCCCAAATTTATTTTCAATATACCGAATTACCCCTATTGCTGTTTTACTTAAAGCCAGACCTTCTCATAGCCAGATCGGGCCCATCAAGACTCAAAAGAATTGCATTATAAGTTTAAATTCGAAGTTGATTTGGTGTAATTATTTAAATTATAATTTAAAATAAATAAAAATATTAAAATTTTTATATTAATATTTATATATTTTATAATTAAATTTTAAAAAAATTATTTTATTAATTAAATAATAATTTAGATTGAGTCTAGTCAACCTAAATCACAAAATAATACACCCTAAGCCAAGCATTTGAACAAGTTTAACTAAAGCAATTGAATTATAATTTTAATTTAGGCATAAAAGTGAATTTGATGGAATAAAGTTATAACTATTTATGGGTCAAGCTCATGTAAGATATTAATACATTAAGAGTTTTGTTTTCATGCTTGGCTTAAAATATAAATATATTTTTTATCTAAATTTATTTATATTTATAAATAGATAATCTAAGTTCATTTAGATCTATTCGTATTATATGTTTTATTTTTTAAATATGTTATAAGATTTTTTTTGTTAACATTGTTTTAAAAATATATAGCACGACTTTCATTGTAAAAATATATTAAGTTAACTACTCGCAAAATAAAATATGAATATTATTATCAAATATTTATGTTTATATTATCAAAATATAAATTTTGTAATTAAAAATATATATATTTGGGTCAGGGTGGGCTCAAGTTTAAAATTTATTGTTCAAGGTCCGGCTCATTCTTTTAAATATATTTTATTTTTTATACCTTTTCCAAAATTAAGACAGACTTTGGATTTCATAGCAAATCTAAATAGGGTTAATTAAAGCATTAGGTTAAAGAAAAAGAAAGTAACGAAGAATAGATTTTGAGTAACGTACACGTTCGATACTAATTATAGAATAATTAATAAAAATAACGCATGAAAAGTTAATAATTTAATCTATATAATATTACAACAGAGGAAATTAATAACAAAATAAAATTTCATTAAAATTTAATAATAATACCTACCTATTTTTCTCACTGTTATCAAATTGCCCCTATTTAAGTTGAAAATAATATGTTACATAGTTATTCACTTTCATAAATCTCCATAAATTCGAGATTAAAAGTTTATTACTGTAATACTGTTGCATACATTACTTTTTTACTGTCAATAACACCTTTTCTTAATAGTTAAATTTTCGTACTTAATTTGAACTTCTGGAGTTAAGAAGTGGGCAAGTAATAATCACATGAAAAATAACTTTTTTTAAACAATAAAATTTTTAAAATTTTATCATTTTATTTAGATAATTTTTATAATTTATTAGATTAAAAAAATTTTTTAACTTTTAATTTGTACGTAAGTATATTTTTAATTTTTAAATTATATCTAAAAAAGCTTTTAACTTTAAATTTAAACATAAATACGTCTTTTACTATAAATAAAATGTCTATCATCGAACCGTAACCCAAAATTTTTTTAAATTATTTTGCTTAGACTCAAATTGAGCCCCACCTAAAAGCTTAAATTATTGTTCATAAATGAATAAAATTTTTTTATATTTTTATAATTCAATTTAAATAAAAATAATTTTTTTATTAAATAGCAATTAGGTTTGAACCAACCCAAATTAGAAAATACTATATCCAAGATTTGATTTGAGTGACTCGGACTTGATCCATGAATATTTTTAAACTTAAAATCACCATTTGATTTTAACCAAAAACATATTTGAATACAAATCAAATGATAAGGGTAATATGAATTTATATAAATAAAATAATAAAATTTAGAAAATTCTTTAGTATTTTAACCTTTTTTTCAAGCATCTATTTTACTCTTTGGCCTTTCACACTTATCTAATTAACTTGATTTATAATATTAATAATATCTCTAATTGAGCTTGATATCATAAATCAAGAACATTAACTTAATTAAAAATATACATAAAAATTAAATCATAAAACAAATAATATATACATATAAGTTGTATTGAAAATTTATTGTTTAAAAAATAAATTATATTCATTTATTAATATACGCTTTTTTTTTTAACTCTTTCAAACAAGTGTACCTGCAACATTCATTTCAATTATTTCTCTTTTTTATGTATTTTTAATTATTTATTAATTTCAGTAATATAGTAGATATACATAAGATTAATTATAGAAGAGTCTATTGAATTTAATGTTAAAAGTTAAAAAATATTAACTTAATTAATACATTCACTTAAAAAATTTAATTAAAATAATAAAATTAAGTTAGTTATATTATATTATATTATATTATATTTTAAAAAACTATCAACTTCTTTTTGGATAAATTATATATTCATCATAAATTGTTATTTTTAATTTTTTTAATTTTTAAATAATTTTCACATTTATTTTTTTTTACATGAGTGTACATATTTGTAGTATTAAAAAAATAAATGAAAAATTGAAAAAGAAAGTTTAGTTGATGTGATGAATGAGGAGGATTTTTGTATGACACTTGTATTTGGAACTTACTTGAAGGATTATTTTTTTGTGCTTCCTCCTTAATCATTCCTGAGAATCCAGTGAAACTGGTTTTCTTCAGAAAACAAAGCTTTGCAAGAGAGAAAAAAGACGATGGCTGATCGTTTCTTTCCAAATGAAATGCCAGATTTTGTGGCAGAATCAACTGTCTCTAGAGGAACCACCAGTGACTCGCTCACCAACCTCCTTTCTTTACCTTACAAAGCGCTCTCCGATAAGCTTAAAACCGCAGCTTTGGACCTCAAAGAAACAGTATTCTTTCTTCAAAACTTTGTTTTGGGTTATTCAATTTTCATTTTTTTACCTTCATCCCATGCTTAAAATCTATACGACTATGCATATTGAGATTAAATTGGTAAATTTACTATTTTTTTATGTTCTGGATATGTTGAGATTTTATAATTTAACCAAAATTTTCTATTTTTTTTCACACTGCAAAACTCTGTTTCGGGTTGTTGATTTTTTTTATTTGCTTCATTTAATATATTCCCATCATGGGAATTATGTAAAAGGCATTAAAAGCTGCTGATTTTAATGCATTTTAATTGAGATTTTGTTCTGGGTTTGTTGAGATTTTGTAAAATAATCAACTTTTACCTTAAGAAAAAGATAAAAAAAAAAAAACTGAATTTTGTTTTTTCCCCTTTTCTAAATGTGGAAATTGTTTGGTTTTGGTTTAGGTGATGAGGGAGACATGGGGTTTGAGTGGAAAGAGAGTGCAAGATTATACTTTGTACACAGGAGCTCTTGGGACAGCTTTTTTGGTCTTTAAAGCTTACCAGGTTACCAAGAATGAGAATGATCTTAAATTATGCTCTGATATTGTCAAGGCTTGTGATTCTGCTTCTAAAGATTCCGGGTAATCTCTCTTTCTTTTTCTCAACAACAGGTACATTGTCATATGCATTGCCTTTCTGTTAGAACCAGTTGAATTGGTTTCTTAACTCAGTTGCTGATTACATGACATTAGAAATCATCAATTTTATTACATGAACCGGGTATTGAGACTTAGTGGATTTGCTAGACGTGGATTTATGTGCTTAATTTTGGATTGGAATTTGTATAGTTTACTAAGTTTGATGGACCGAGGTTGTTTCAATATGATGGATGGATTGCATAAACTTCATTGGAGTTTCTACATGAATGCATTTTAGTTTTAAATTTAAATGATTTAGTTGTTTGATACATGCCATAGCCAATGAGTTTAGTTCTTAACTGCTTGTATTGTTCTTAATGATAGTCTAGTACTATAAAAAATCAAATTTGTTGGAATCAGTAATCTGAGGTCTGGTTAATGAGAAGTTAACACAAATAGTTTTCTCTTTGCTACTCCAAATTGACAAACCATGTTGGAAGGGTGAACCAAAATTTTTAGTCGGAAGGTGGCTTTCATTCCAAAGGAAACTTGGGAATTATTTCATCCAGGATATTATTATGGTGTACATAGATTGCTTAAATTGGTTCTTTCTTAAAGTGGCTTACCTGCCGTTGCAAGTGAGTATTCAAACTTGACCAGACCGGATATGTGATGCATGCTCATGGATTTAGGCGCGTGACATTCATTTGCGGACAGGCTGGTGTGTATGCTCTTGGTGCTGTCATAGCAAAGCATTCTGGGGATATGAGGTTACAAGATCAATACTTAGCAAAGTTCAAAGAGGTGGTTCATTGTTGCTTTTCTTCTTTTAACTTTTAATTATCTCCCTTTCCTTTTTGGTGTTCACTGTTCCAGTAGGTTTAGTTTGCTTGCCTGCCCTCTACATTCTGACATTAGTTTGGCTCTGAAAGCAGATCCGATTTCCCAGTGACTTGCCAAATGAATTGTTATATGGGAGAGCAGGGTTCTTGTGGGCCTGTTCATTCTTAAATAAGCATATTGGCAAAGATACTATATCTGCCATCCGCACAGTAAGACATGTTTTTGTCCTGTCAGCCTGACTTTTCTTAGTTAAAGAGAATCAACTCAAATAATCAATTGTATTTGTTTGCATTTGAACTTGGAAATCATGCAGAGAGCAGTTGTAGATGAAATTATTAAGTCTGGCAAGCGGTTGGCGGGCAAGGGAAGATGTCCGTTGATGTATGAATGGCATGGAAAGAAGTACTTTGGGGCTGCCCATGGACTGGCAGGAATTATGCATGTTTTGATGGACATGGAATTGAAACCAGGTGAGGTGGAGGATGTCAAGGGTACACTTCGTTACATGATCAAAAATCGTTTCCCCAGTGGGAATTACCCATCAAGTGAGGGAAGTGAATCCGACCGTCTTGTACATTGGTGCCACGGTGCTCCCGGCGTCACACTTACGCTTGTAAAAGCAGCTGAGGTACTCCTCATCACCCTAACTTTTCCCCTGCAAATTGTTTGGACAAGATTATGATAGTTTACCGCAATAAAGAAATTCCAGTTCCTTCTAGGCAGCTGCATGATTTGCATGGTAGTTTCTTTTATTAGTAGTCATTGCCAAGTAGAGAGTCACCAGCAATATGCTCAGAAGACTGCTAGATCTCTTGTACGTTAGTAGAACTAAATTTGTGTTATGTTCTGCTTCTGGATGCATAAAGCCATGCATCTTGGTAGGTACGAGATGTATAATTTTGAAGCGACCTCCAGGTGGAGCATTTTACCTTCCCCACATCCTAAAAAAAAAAAAAAATCTAATTATGTTTTAAAGCACAAAAAATGAAATGTATATTAAGTCTTCTAAATTAGTTCTGTAGCCTTGCCATTAAACTTTAGCTCAAGGAATAAAAAGTTTCAGTTATTTTGGTCGTATCTTCCCATTTAACCAGTTAAAGGGAGGAACAAAGAGAAGAAATTCCAGGATCTCATGATTCTTTTTGTACAATGTTCTAAATTAAAAGGTTTTTGGAGACAAGGAGTTTCTCCAAGCGGCTTTAGATGCAGGAGAGGTAGTTTGGAAGCGTGGTCTGCTTAAGCGAGTTGGAATCTGTCATGGTATAAGCGGGAATACCTACGTGTTCTTTTCACTCTATCGACTGACTGGCAACACGGAGTACTTATACAGGGCCAAAGCATTTGCTTCCTTCCTGTATGACAGAGCAGAGAAACTTATATCAGAACGAAAGATGCATGGAGGCGATCGTCCATATTCGCTCTTTGAAGGTATCGGAGGAATGTCATATCTATTTCTGGACATGGTCGAACCATCCAAGACAAGGTTCCCTGCTTATGAAAT
This sequence comes from Adansonia gregorii, assembly GCA_038382025.1. NCBI lineage: Eukaryota > Viridiplantae > Streptophyta > Magnoliopsida > Malvales > Malvaceae > Adansonia > Adansonia gregorii. Next base: position 12,944,639 of record JBBYHO010000001.1, on the reverse strand, counting down.
TTAAGTTGCTTTCAACATATTTTCCTGGTTCTTGTACGAGAATACTTCCATGTATTCCATGTATGGGACATTTTCACTATTTTGTAAAATATATATGAAACAAGATTTAGCGCTATTTATTGTTTTACAATATTCATGCATGCGGATGAGCATGGGGCATACCAATGGCTGAAATTGGAAGGATTGTCACTTATCTCAGTACCCTTGAAACTGCCCTTTCTCGCCTTCAAAAGTTTTCATCATGATCAAATCTGTGATGTCCTTTTGCATTTTCTTGAATGTTTAAAACGTCAGAAGATATTTAGAAGTTTGGAAACTTATTCCTTTTTGCCCATTTTCACATTGACAATGCCAGAGTAATTTTATTGTCGATTGTAATTCGCAAAGTTAACTAAATCTACAAAAAGAAGAATGTTTACAACAGCACACCATCTGAATAAAAAATTTACACTCTCTATCTCAATTGGATCAGACCCTAACGAAAATATAAAAGCTCTATTCAAGCAAAGAAAGCTCTGTTCAAGCAAAGACTAAGTAGCAAGCACCTTAAGGCTCTAAATTAGGCCAGGCCTACAAGTTTCTCACTGAGCTCCCATATTTTGCGTGCTTTCTCCTGATCACTGGCTTCTGGAGACAACTGGTTCTCAAATGAAGCCGAATCCTTGTTCCAGCTCCAGTAAACTCCGGATTTCGTCAAGCTAGGGTCACTCACAACCTGCATTAGAAGCAATAAAATTGTGTTAATGGAGATGCAATACACATGATCATAGCGGAGTTTTCACTGTCCTGATTTTTTCTTTTTTTCCTTCTTTTTTTTTTTAAATACCTGAGCTAGTCTTTTTCCAGCTTCCTCTTCTGAAACAAAGCCCTTGGTGATGTATTTCTGGAATGGAGGGAAAAGGAGCCTGAACAACGGAATATGCTCCCTGAACAAGCCCGTGGTAGCTATGCAACCCGGATACAGGGAAGCAAACGTAATGCCTGTTTCCTCATGGAAGCGCCTGTGGAATTCTTGCATAGTGAGCATATTGCAAACTTTGCTATCCTTGTACGCCTTGGCGCCATCGAATTCTCCACCATCAATCATGGTGGAGCTGTTTAGCCCGTTTAGTCCCCCTGCAAGTCCCCTTAGATCCCCAAGGTTGGCCTTTGGAGGCACATTTCCGGCCAGGGTATTTGTGTTTCCTGATTCATTGTACAAAAACAACTCCAAATTAGTACATCAATTTATCACAATCATTTTATAAAATGCTCATTTCAAATATATTCGTAGTAAATTACCTGTAATAGAACCAACAATAATGAGACGCCTTGATGGATAATCGGATTTCTTCAGGTCGTCAAGCAATAACCGGGAGAGAAGGAAGTGACCAAGATGGTTAGTTCCTACGCTAAGCTCAAATCCTTCAGCGGTGAATGATGGTTCCTTGGCAGTTGGCTGGTAAATAGCAGCATTGCAAACAAGAACATCAAGAGGCCTGCCTGATCTCTTGTAACTGTCCACAAATTGGCGGACACTGTCGAGTGAGGCGAGATCTAAATGCATGATTGTGTAGTTTTCTTTCGACATGCCAGCGGACTTTGCGGCTCTCTCAGCCTTGAGAAAGTCCCTGCAGGCCATAACGACATGCCATTTCCGAGTTTCAGCCAGGGCCTTAGCAGTGGCTAAACCCAATCCAGAGGAAGCGCCAGTGATGACGACACTGCCCTTTCTTAGAGTTTTCTTTCCTTCCATTGCAGATCTGCTTAGTGCTGGATTAGCAGTAGCTGCTGTTTGGGCTCTCACAGTTGCAGTTCTTTGATTTAATTCCCTCTGCAATGAAAAAGAAAAAAAAAAGGAGGCTCCATTACAGGCAAAAACAGCATATATCCACAGTACAAATCAGCGTAATTTACTTTTAATATGACTGTATGATGTAACTTCAATGTTTTATTCTTACATAATTTAACAAATTAACATGAGAAAAAAAAACAATGCAAGAACAAAGAAAAAGGATGATTTTGTCAACAACCTTGGATCTTAATGTAGAACAGCTGAAATCAGCTTTGGTATTGTCAGAAAGTGAAACCCCAAAGAGAGTTGAATCCTTGAAAGATGCATTAGATTTTCCCTGCAAAACAATTAAGGCCCCAAAATGTGAAACCCAAATTAAATCAGAAAAAAAAAAAAGAAGAAAAAAACAAGAACCATTTCATCAAGTACAAAACTAAAAAAAGAAACCTCTTTGGGTGCAGAGAAAGTAAAAGGAACCAAAGCAGCAGCCTGTAGAGCCATTCCCAACTTTGAACCCAAAGCTAACTCAACCACTTTGAACTGGGTTCTTTTAGTACTGTAAAGAAGTGTGTCAAACCATATTTTTAGTGATGCATATATAAAGGAGAGAAAGTGACCCTTATTGTGGCAAAAGAGCAAAGATATTGGAAATGATTGGTGCAAATGGATAAGATAATTTAGAAGGGCAATTTATCTGCCACATCAATTCTATGTAACCAATGAGCCTTTGAGTTTTGGATTTCCCAGGATATTTTAACGACATTTTTTTCCCCGAGTATGGGGGATATTTAGGTGCTGTCCCACCAAGGATGTTCCAAATCCAATCCTTCTAGTTATGAGAGGATTGAAAGGGACAGGGAGTGGTGAGGGCATTCATCATTTACTGATCTTTGCTGCAGCTCCCGGAGTTTTCCTTCCATGGAGCCTACAGCTTTATCCTTTCGGAGTTAAGGCTAAACTTGTACGTTTCTGGGATAAAAATCTTAAAAGAAGGTATAGCCTGTAAGGTAAAGAGGGCAACTTGGTTTGAAACTTGAGATGAAATTTGGGGCTTAAAAATAACAAGCAAAAGCAAAGTCCTAAAAAATGTTACTTGACAGAAAGAACCAATAAATTTGGAATGTTATGTAACATTACCATGTGACCTTATCAAATCCATTCAGCATGATTGGTGACTATACCTATCGGAGGATTAAATAGTTCATTCAGATCAAAATAGTTTAAGTTTAAATTCAATGTTTATACCTATCGGAGGATTAAATAGTTCGTTTAGATCAAAATAGTTTAAGTTTAAATATCAATATTTGTATTTGGATTAATTAAATTATTATTTAACAAATACAAATATTTTTATTTAAATTTAAATATAAAAAATTAATATAATTTTTTTATATTTTTATATTTTTATATTTTTTTGAATAATGATTTGAACATTGGAATCGAAAAAAATTCAAACTTACATAAAATAATTCAAAAAAAATTCCGAACCTTGATTCAAACTTTATCTATGGCTCCCCACTAAAGCAAATGAGTGGGTATTATTTATTTATTTATTAATTTATTTTACATAAAACTGTAGGTGAAAAGTTTCTCTTATTTTAAGATCAAAGCATGTCTCAGGTCCGAATGAAAATTTATATCAGGCTGACAAATCATCCACTAAAATAATCGTTGGTAACGAAAATCGAACCTAACCCTTGAACAAACTTCGTTAAAAATGAACCAAGTTTTGTTTCAACTGTTACCAGAAATCTATTATTTTGATCTCTAATTCAAGTGTTCTTCAACAACATAAGAATTGACTGAAGAGAACGAATAGTTAAAGAATTTCATTTTCAATTCAGCAAGGCTTTCTCCTATGATCTTTAACTCTACAATTTCCGACATTTAGAAAATACATCGGCATCTAAATTCATTGTGTAGTTTTTTTTTTTTTTTCCTGAACAAATCTATACTTTCCTCGATGCTCAAAGGGAGAGGCATTCTATTAACCCACATCCAATGAGCTGAGGCACAAGGGAAGAAATGAAAACTCAGCTAATATTACAAATCTCAACCAATATCTCACTCTCTGTACAGAATTTAATCAGTTGGGGGGGGGGGGGGAGGGTCATTTCACCCCCAACCTTGATGTTCCCTGCCATTTTTTTGGCCCCCCTCAAATTCGAACTGGCAATCCGAAATTTTGGAAAGTTCTGATCTCACCTCGTAGGCCAGCAGTCACAATCACCATACCCCAGGCTACGTTGTTAGGGTTAACCCCAGAGGTTCTAGTTGCTGAAAGAAGTTTTTCCTCAGGCCACGTAGCTGAGATTCTGTCAAAGAAATAGCTATTGGTTGCACTGGAAATTGTCCCGTAGAGAGAGCTATTGGTGCAACCGGATGCTGATAATGAATCCTCGTTTCCGCTATAATCCTCAACAGGTGTAGGAGGATGATTGGTTGTTGAAACTTCATCAACATTGTCGTCGAAACAATTTTGATCATTCAATTGCGCATCTCTTAGTCTCCATGCGTCACCCATGCCAGGCCAAGGGATGGCCACTGATACATCTTTACAGTGAAAATGTTCATAAGAGCACGTCACAGTGACTCCTTTTTTTCTGCTAGGCCGCCATTCTGCTTCTTGTTTCCACACATAAACATAAGAGTCCTCACTTGCAGATACAACGTATTTTCCATTTGCCGTAACAGAAGCTGAGATTTGGCTGTTTGCATTCCGAAATCCTGACACATAATCAACAGCAACTTCTGCCAAATCAGCACAATTCCAGAATCTCATGTGAATATATACCAACTTTTTCAAGGGCAACCAGGAAAATTAGCTACTGTGACATTCATATCACCTCACATAACCATGCTTGACACTATACAGGAAAAACGATATTAATCAGAATACAGCCTTCTGGAAGCAAATCACGACCAATTTCATTGGATACATATGTCTATAGGGTATTTTCAGAAAAAGCTACTTTGTAACTGAAGCACAAAATGGATGTGAGAAATCCACTTGCAACAACTGAATTTTTCGAATGAGAGAAGCAAACAATTTCATTAGCATTCAAATCTAAAAGCAGAACATCAATTTTATGGATCGACACTCAGACCATGATATACCGGCATATACCATCTCTTAGTTGGGGTAAGTAGGAATATGAAGAGGCATCTTCAGCTCCCCTACCTCGTAGCTCTCAGCCAAAAACACTATCATCAATGGTCACTCCATCCCAAATCCAACCAACCCCATATTTTATATTTATATTGTATGCATATGAAGGATTACCTTTAAATTTGTGAATTAGATCAGAACCATCAACAACCCGAATTCGTGAATCTGCAGATGTGATAAGTACTTCTGATGAACTTCCAGGTGCGAACTGTTTTAAGAAAGTAAACAGTGGAGGAAGAATAAAGTGAATACATGGCAGCAAAGAAATACGCAACAGCTTCTAAGTAAGGAATCTCCAATTCAACGAGAGAAAGGATTTATGTTTTCCTTCCATATTTAGACAGCATTTCAAGCAGCAAGGCCACTGGATTACCTGGAAACCTGTAATTTTCTTTTGATTAGATTTCTTCCTTTTGTTCTGCAAATTGATTTGACTTCTTGGTTGTAACTTGTTCTCTGAAAAAGACATATAAATACAAATGTTTAAGAAAAATTCTGTGGCAAATGAACCATACAATATAGCATGAATATGCAGACACAAGAGAGAGAGAGAGAGAGAGAGAGAGAGAATTCATAAACTTGTACCAGAAGTATCGTATAAACGGCAGCTTCCTTTG
>JBBYHO010000001.1:12891360-12908894 GCA_038382025.1 Adansonia gregorii | reverse complement strand
CAACCTCACACATGCTGTCCAGCCCATTACTGTTAAAGCGAAGATGACATCCCATTGCTTAAATTCAACCACTTTTTGGGACCATTTTATTAATAGTTCACCCATCTTTCTTTCAAGGGTTTATCTTTATTTTTTCTTTTCTTTTTTTAATTTTAAAATTTTCCCCTTTTTGCTTTTATATGGTAAGGTAAGATGACGATGCTTTTCAACATGTAGGTGGATTTTTCCTCATAGGATTTCATGTCGTAGAAACATTAATAAGTATGAAAGGTCACTATCTATGCTTTCATAACCCCAAAAGAAAAATCATGTTCTAAAAAAAATGGACTCTCTCAACTTAGAATTCATTTTAAACAAATGAAGTTCATAGCATTTATTTTTCTAAGTTTTTTAGGGAGAAATAGAGAAGATAAAATTCAATTGTTTAAAAATTGGATTATAAAAGAATAATGGATTTTTTAAACATAATATGTATGTTTGTATGTACAGGCCCGTGATCTACATAACTTTCACCTATGTACATCTTCAGAGTTCAAACGGTACTGAACTCTTAAAAATTCGATATCGTTTTGGATCACTATTTTGATTGGCACTTCCAAACAAATTATTTGTTGCTAAAAAGAATGGAAAATGCTTTCAATTCAATTTAATTCTTTTGAAAAGAGAGATTAAATTTTGTGAATTCAACCACTTCCACATATTAAGTTAATTTTTTAAAAAAAGTCACAACTCATAATAAAATTTAAAACTTACTACTAATATACAATATCGTTTTGGCTTTTTGCCATGAGAGAATGGCAATGCTTAAGAGATAAGCTTGCTATAATTTAACTATATGGTTGTCTTAGGTTATAAATTCCAGGGTCTTTAAGGGATGGTGGACTAGTCTAAGCCATAGGTTGGGGATTATGTTGTCGGTACGTTGAACAAAAAAGAGCAAAAAACCAGGCCAAGTCAAAGGCAGAAAAAGTTTTCCATTTCTTGATTTTAATCATCATGTAATGCCTTCAGTCACATGCTATTACTTGTAGCCTCTAGTTTCCATTCTAACCATGCCTAGAATCTAGGGCAATTCAATGTAGATGATTTTGGGTTGAATTCATAAAATTATTTTTTGAAAAGCCACGATATTTGGTTTATCTAAAATTTAAATTTTAATATTTACAATTTTTTTAACTCTCAAGTTATTAACTTTTTTTTTATATAAAAAATAGAGCAATTCATTGTACGTAGATTTCCTTAGTGTTATTCGATGATTCCAACCACAAAAGCAAAACTTTATAGTTCACAACAATCAATTTTATATAGTGTATTTATATTTATTTTATTGATTTGAACGATCGGATATAAATTTAAAATTTCGATCTTTCAAATTCAAATATAATCTTTAAATTATCAAATATATATCTGTCTCCAATTTTCATTTTCAAATTAAAACAAAAGATTTAGTGATTATAAGCATATTGCTTGATTTAACAGGTTATTATAAGAGGTCTTTACTATCGAACTGAAGCTCCAATTGGAGCCAAATCCGCTAACCCCTTAAGCATCAACGATGACTTACTTCCCAACTAGAGCTTTGATATAGTGAGAAGATTCTCATTGCATTGTCTTTTTTTTAAAAAAAAAAATCAAATTGATCCATAATTTTAACAAAAGAGTCATAAATTTGTGGATACAAACTAAAATTCCTAAGTTGAATCCACAAAAAATGCATTCTATATATATATTGAGTGACTTTTGAAACCTAATTAACAACTTGCAAAATAAAATTAAACATATGATTCATTGACATAATAATAATAACAATAATAACAATAATATAGAGGGATATATATTTTTTAGATGACCGTGAAAAATAAACCTTAAAACGCATAAAAACATGCTTAGGTACAATAACTTCATTTTTAAGCCTATATAGTTATCTAAATCCTATTTTTTTAATTCGAAATCTAATTCGATTTGTTATGTAACTATCTTTAAGAAATGATATTCAATAGATTTGAAATTAGAATTTCAATATTTATAAACATTTATTCTAACATTGAAGCCTCATTAAAAAAAAACATTTTTTAACCTAGAAAAAAAAGGGTTTTTGCTCAAAGTCTCAAGCAAAAAGAAGCTCTTGATTGTACAGCCAAAAGGGTATAATTACAACTGGCTATTGCATATGAATTATGAGGAGCTCGTGCAATAGTTTTATATAATAGAATTAGCACAAAGGAAAGAGGAGGGAAGAACCCAAGAAGCTAAAAGGAAAGAAAAGAGTCGGTGGATTTAGGCTAAATCCACCTCCTATTTGAGACAAGTTTAATTATTTCCGCCAAAAAAAAAAAAGTCTGAAATTAATGACAATGGAAACCATGCACTCTTTTGTTGTTTTTTATAATAAAAAAGTGATATAATTGCATATGCAAAAACATAAAAAGCAGTCAAGCAAGCCAGGTGAGCTTATGATGTGTAGAGATCAATTTGCAAATATCTCCATTTCCATGAGTAATTTACACTTTCTTTTTAACATATTTGACAAATAATCATATTATATTATAGGATAAACAAAGAGCATCTATTCTTATATTTCACATTCTAAATTAGGTTAAAACTATATAATTTAGGATAAGTTATATTTCAAAACTCGAAAGTATAATTGATATTTGGAAGAGTTTAAATGAAAGTATTGAATTCAAATAAAAAAAAAGGATTTGAGTAAAAATAGAATTAAACATGACATTTTATTTAAACTTGATCTAATAAGTTTTGCTATTTGTAATATTAATTCTTAAAGAGAATTCAACCCATATTTCGAACAAGCTTGGACCAAAATAATCGTAATATTCGTTAATCAATTTATTATAACTTGATTTAACTCAAATTCAATTTGATTCAATTTATGAATAAATAAATTCATTGCAAACGAAAAGAAAATAATTACAAAAAAGAAAAATTCTTATTTGAGGAATTATTTTATATATTAATAATAATTTTTTAAAATTTTAAAAATAAAATTAAAATATTATTAAATATAAATTTTAATTTTTTTTAAAAAAATTAACTCGAGTCAATAAAAAAAAGTTCAAAAAATTGCAGGAGATGATGAAGCATAGAATAGTGGGAAAAGTGTAAAAGACAGTGGACGCCAACTGCCAAAGTACTCTAAAGCCAAAAAAAAAAAACATTCAAACGATGTTGGGATTTGATGCTCCAATCCAAAGCCAAGTGGGAGGTGGCATAGAGTACAGCTAAATGGCAACCAAAAATACGAGACCCAACTTAACTAAAAGTCATATCATTGACTTTGATTATCCCAATATTAATTTATTCACTTTTTTTTGTAACGAAACTGTCAGTGTCTCAGTCAACAACACCTTCCCAGCTAAACCTACAAACCAAACTAGTGTTGGTCCTGTCGAGATATAAATATAAATATATATATATATATTTGTAATGAGTAAAACCAAATTTTTAATATACTGATATCTAGTTAAATTAATTTATTAATTATTTTTACTAAATGTAATTTTTATTTTTAAATTATAAGATTACTTGTATGAATAAAAAAGCTTCATAATAAATAATTTAAAATATGTATTTAAACAATTATAAGATTTGACATTTTATAATTAATATGTTTATTGTAATTTAATCGTAATAATATTTATTATATTTATAATTATAATAAATATGATATAATTAAAATGCATTCACGATTGCATTTAAATCCCTAACTTAAAATACAAAGCCAAAAACCACCTCCCAGGAAGTGATAAGTAAAAACCCTCCAATTGCTGCTCCAACCATACATTTGCAGCTCTTCTTTAACCATCTTTTTTCAGTTTTGAGCAACACAAAAAGATCCTCTTGAGTTTTCAATTTCTGATCTTCAAAAGCTTTTGTTTGAAGAATTGTCATCTCATCTCAGGATTCAGCACCTTCCAGTGTTTAGGGTGCATGGTGCAAGGTTTAGCCAGCCTTTCTAGGCCTTATAAAAAGTTCTGCTACTATAGCAGTCCTCTCTGCTCATAGTTTCAACTTGCATGAGGTACAAATTTTGCTTTAATATTTAATGTGTTCCGAATTTAATTAAGTTGACACTCTTGTAATCTTTTATATTATTTAGTCTGAAAAATTGAAAGTAGAGATTGGAGGGATTAAAAATAAAATAAAATAAAATAAGAACTAATTAAAGTCAATTTCAGATAAATTTTTTTTATAACACATCCAAAAATCGAATTTTGTTACAATTTATCTAGCGATTTTAAATATTTTTGCACATTAATTCGAATGCATTTTGAATTTTTATTTCTATTGAATACTATTTATAAAATCGAATTATTAACAAGAAAAAATATATATATATATATATATTTTTGCTTTATCTATTGAACTAGTATTGTTTAACATTTTTCTTAACTAATAATATTTATTTCCATGGCTGATAAATACTTGTAGCCTAGTTCAAAAAAAATATTATACGTCACTATTTAAATGAATTTTTGAGAAGTTTTGAAATTACTATCTGACAAGAAATTTAATGAAAAAAAAATAGAAAAAGAAGATCAAAGTTGATGATTTTTCATACCCCACAAAATGAATTTCAACTGTAATAAAGGCCACAGGTAACCAACAAAGAATGGCTTTGTCATTGGATTTGACAATAGCTTCAATTTTACTTGATAGCAAATCAATGAGATGGTCCATATCGTCTTCCATCCTTGCCTGATGGGCCCTCCCCTCCTTTCATTTGTTTTTGCTGAATTAATTTATAAGAAGATTCGACAATTTTAAATATAATATAAGATTATTTTATGATTAATATGATATGTTTAGTATATTATTTTTAAATAAATTTTATAATTTGAATAATTTTATTAAATTTACTTTTATATAATTTATATAACAAATATTATATATAATATACATGAAGTAATTAATTTAAGCTTCAAGTTTCGTTTATCGAGCATTTCCTTCATGAATGACCTCTGCCTAAAAGAGTGGGTATCCAACTTTTCTTTTAAATGTAATCGGTTATCTATTTTATCGTGAATAATTATTTAATTTATTGGTAATGAAGTTTTTTTTTAACTTTACAAGTAAGATTAAAACACTGTCATATGTCATGAGTTTATATTTTAAAAAATAAAAACTAAGTAAACATGACACATGATAATGTTTTAACCTTACTTATAAAGTTAAAAAAAAAATTTATTGTCCATATATCAAATAATAGTCATTTTATTATTAAATTTAAATTTAGTTTTATGTAAATTTTAAAAATTCAAAGCCTACATTTCGACCCCTTTTTAGGTCCATTTTAATAATTTTTATTTTTTTATTTCAAAAATCACAATCTAGATTTATGGATTAGAGGTGTCTATTAGTTGAGCCAGGTTGGGATTGAGTCTGACTCATTCATAATATTCATGCATTTTCTCTCTACCTAGGCTCGACCTGGCCTTAAATATAGTCTCTTTGTTGACCGGGCTCAACTCATATTATAAAATAAAATCCCAAGCTCGACCCGACTCGCCCATTTTTCTAATTAAAGATATATATGCGTTTTCATATTAAACATCATATTATATAAAAATATATCACAATAAATTTTTAAAAAAAAAGTACTTCAAATTAAAAATGCAAGAAGGTAAAAAGCTTCCAAAAGCAAGTTCAAATTAAAAATGCAAGAACATGTAACAAGGCAAAAGTAGCGACTAGTAACAAGCAAATAGCAAAACAAAGAGAGCTGCAATTGACAACTAGCAACTAGCAACAAGATCCAACATCCAGCCTCCATTAACGCAGCATCAATGGCAAGGCAGAAAGCATCCAACATCCAACAAGCAGCAAGATAGAAAGCCAGAAACCAGTAAGGCACCTAATCCAATTATAACAGTGAATTAGTCTGAAAGCTGTCCAAAATTTATCTAGTCCAAGTCCCTATCACTATGTAGTATATAATATTGTGCACATCTAACATGCAACAACGTAAAATTGAAGGTGCAAATCTGTTCATCATTGTGTAGTACTCAAGACAATTTTCTATAGATTAATGCATTTTAGATAACTGACCTAGACGGCGACAGATGTAGCATCATTGTCATCATCATTCTCGTTATCACTAGAGTCGGATACTTCATGTTCCATTCCTAGTGTAAAATTAAATTAAATAGTTAAGTTATCCGAACAAAAAAAAGTGATATAAACTTATAATGATATCGAAATAAAAAATAATAAAAAAAGAATTACATACCGAAAAACCCTCTAGCTTGCAACAGCTTGAACTATTTTTGGTTCGAGTGAAGTGCTCAAAAAATTGAAGGCTTTCTTTCCAATGCTAAAAGCTGACTCAAAGTGTGAAAACAGATCTTAGACATTTTTGGTCATACTTAGAATTTTTTGATACATGAACCACCTCCTAAGGTTGATTGAGTGGCTCTTGTGTACTGACTAATATCCTTATTATGCAAATAACAGTTCATTGCATTGATAAAATCGAGTTAATTTTATGCACGTAATAACTAGTCATTGTTTGAAATTTAAGGGTTTGATCAAATGTTCTTGCACGTAATGGAATCGAAAAATACGAATAAATATTTTTTTATTTTAATGAAAAATCACAATATACACTGTTAGTCAGAAGGCATCCAATGTCTGTTGACAACTAAAAAAAAATTCATAAACATATAAATAATATATATTTCACATGATCAGACAATATGTTAAGTAGAAACAATGTAATTATGATACTAAAGGATCACAAACAATAATTGTATTTATCTTAATTCTTTTTTTTTTTTTTTGGAAACTTGAATAAATTTAATATATAAATTAGGAGTGTTATTCAAAATTCAATTAGAATTTAATATAATTTGGTACGAGAGTTTTGCTTACGGAAAGTTAGAATCTGAAACTAAAACAGTTTCAGCTAACAAATTTAACATTCAGAAATAATTGTTATTCAAATTTAGAATTTAAAGCTTTAAACTTTTTTGCATATTTATTTTATTTAAATGTTTAATAGAAATATTGCTAGAAGGTTTTTGTTTAGGAAAGTTAATCTAAAAGTTAAAAATTAAAAACTAGAAATGATTGTCGAGTTGAGTTGATATTTAACATCAACAGGGAAGATAGCTTGAACAACATACTTAAAGAAATTAAGGATTTGAAGATTGATGCTATTTTTTCGACCCATGATGGTCTTATATGTCCTTGCTTGTCGGTAGAATTTGTAAAAAAAAAAAAAAAAAATTGATGAACACAAAATCAGTAGCATTTAAAATGGAAACTCAAGTCTCAGGAGGGAAAGATAATCAATCTGATGTCATCAGGCAGATCTGAGGAGAGGGCTCAAGAAGGGCAGGTCTGAGGGAGCTACGCGGAGGGACCTGCGAGGGGTGGATCTGAGGAGGGAGATGTGCGAAACCAACTCGAGGAAGGCAGATCTGAGAAGGGACAAATGGGGACTGACAAACGCCGGTGCTTTGAGTAGGGCATAGGGTGAACGGGAGCTGAGAGTTTTGGAGCTTAGTTTTTTTCCTTTTTTTTTTTTGATAAATAAGTCAAGCTTATTTTTTAAGTTTTTTTTTGTTTAAATTCCCTTAAATATTAAGTTAGTTATAGAATTTAAACATAGCACTTAATTTTTGGACAGGTCTATTAAAAGTAATCAAACTGACACTCTAAAAGCATTTTTATTTGAAAAACAACAATATTACTTGTTTTAGTATTATATATACACACATATATACATGCACACCATGGTGAAAGTAAGGTAGTGTATAATCTTTTTTAATTTTAAGTATGATTAATATTTTAATAAATTAATTTTAAATTTAATAATATAATTGTATTTGTCATATATATATGTATAAAATTTTAAATTAATTTGATATCTATCAGATTAATTTGAAATAATATTTTTAATACATATTTAGACTTTAAAATTTTTTTATCAAATAAATAGTTAAACCTTTTTAATTAACTTAAAATTTAACTTGTATGATCTATATGAATAAATAATAAAATAAAATATTTGAATTAAAAAATATAAATTATATAAAAATTATAAAAATATATAAAACTATTGAAGTTTATATTGATATAAACAAATCCCTTTTCTATAAATGTAGGAGAAATGATTAAGTTACATTTGTAAAACTCCCTTTTAAAATTTCATATATAATAAACAAACCAACCTTTTGATAGTATAATGTTCACATAATATTTCAAATCAACCCAATATTTTTTATCGTATCAATTAATATGTATTTAAATTCTACTTTTAGGTTTTAAATCTTTTTGTCCCCATTTTTTAAAGGGAGGAATGGGGTAAAACACTTTACCAATTACATTTTCCCATTTTCATCAATTCTCTCCTTTCAACATTTGTCAAAAACCTTAGCCGGCATTAGGAAATCCAAGTTGTAATTCATAATTCTAGTGTGTGTGTGTGTATATATATATATACACTCCTTTTAATAAAAAAATTACAAATAAATCTAGACAATGTATATATATGTTCATTTCAATCTTAAATCATTAATTCAAACTAGTTATTTTTTGGATTCTGCCCATGTCTTTTGATTTTGTAATTGTGTTACATCCCCCTTGGTTTAATTCTTGAAAATAAGATTAGATCTCTAAAAATGTAATGATAGAAGGAACATTATGATTTCTATTAGCTGAATATTCTATATATTATAATGAAAACAAATATTTTAAGATTGTTGTTCTCTGGGCGTGTTTATGGTTTAGGTCGAGTTGATAGGTCCAAAATATATATTTTATTGTTGAAAGACAATAAATATTAAATATTATATTTATATTAGTATTATATATTTTAAATGAAATTTAAATAATATTTAATTAATTAAATATAATTTGGACTAAAATGATAATCGGACCTCGAATAGAGCTATTCTCCACATTATAAAATTAAAAAGAATTGAGGATGATCAATAATTATCTTCAAAAGATAAAAAGAATTCTTAAAAATTTCAAGAATAAAAAAACGTTCCTAACAATTATCTTGTAAAACTGTGTCTTTAAAAAGTTTTAAAGATGACATTTTATCTCCAATACTATTAAATTCACGATAGAAAAAACTTCTCTTCGATTGTCCCCTTATCTAATCTTAAATTTGTAGTGCCACATGATTTTATACATCATCATTACATTTTGTAGTCAAGAAAATTTTCTAATAATTTGAAATACTTATTGTTTTAAATGAGAATCAACTTAATTATGCTGTTCACATAATGCTGACTAAATAAATATAAGACAATTGAAGCTAAACTATGTTAGTTTTGTATTAAGAAACTGAAGAATTAATGTTTATGGAAGAATGTGTAAGTTTTTTTTTTTGAGGAAAAAGGTACAATCCTTGGCTGCCTTTCTAGTTTGTATTGATGGTTGTATTTCTATTTATACAAATGCTATGATCATTTCATAAGTTTTAATTATTTTCCTATGTCTATAAATGTGAATATGTAGAACTATCTTCATAAAATAGATTATACCAAGATCTAATTTCATTTTCAACTTTGACCTCAATTTTTTGGTGCTTACTCATAAGTTCAAAATTTACAGCCCAAAGTATGCAAATAAAATTTGATCCATGTCTTAGCACATATGTTTAGTTTTTCTTAGAAAAAAGGGAGTTATGATTTCATAGACTCGATTTCGTAAAAATTATTAAAAAATTTTGACATAATTTTTATAATTACAAAATCGTAACTAAAATTAAATTTATTGTGAAATATTTTAAATAAAATCTTTTTTATTTATTATGCATTAAGGTTTGGCAATTATAATTAAATTATATAAATAAAAATTTCGTGATAAGTGGTAACTTTCACAGAACTGAAACTTGTAAAGTCGCATTAGGCAATTGGTCATACTTTCTTCTCATTATAGCATGTTACATGCCAAGCCAAATTAATGATTAGAAATGAAGTCCATAAACTCTCCACTTGGCTGGATTCAGAAAATTTGGCAAAGAATTGGGTTTGGGTGACATTTTCTTCATTGCTAATATGGAAAGAGTGGCATGCTTTTTTATATATTAAATGTATGGTTTCCACCACTTTCAATAAAATAATAATATAACCCTAGATTAATTAGTAAGCTTAAATGTTATAACAAATTATGTAGACATAGCACATGCCTTGATTCCCAAACAGTCTGTTTTAAGCTTGAAAAAGGGTTCCTTTTTTCTAACCTGATATAAACATGAACAAAAAGGAAGAAATTTCAACATCTAATAGTAATATAACATGCTTTTGCATCTAATTAAAATTATTAAAATTCCCATAATAATCTCATGCTCATTGGGTGTCTTTCAATTATAATGTAGCAATCATGATTATACCAACCATTAGAAAAAAAGGAAAATAAAGCTTAATCGACAGTCTATAAAATAAATACACAATTCATTCTGCAAGATGAATTTATCGATGAATATGAATGTTTAATGGAACATAAAATCAACATAGTAAACACAATACGTTATATTTAATTATGATTAATACAATATATTTAATATACTTATCAGATTTATATTTAAGATTTTATTATGTTAAGTAATTGATGTTGTATCTATATTTACATTATTGCTAAAAAAATAGATATAAAAAATATACACAAATAGTCAAATTTAATTGTTAATTATAAAAAGAGCACAACGCAACGCCTTAACTAGGAAATATTTGTCAAGTTGGCCAAATTAAAACACTTAAAGGAAAAATAGCACTCCAATGACAGCCTTCCTAATAACTTAAAAAAGGGGGTAAAATCATATCTATTTTAGACTTGGACATGAATAACGCATCAACTTATCCTCCTTGTTGGGTTTATAGCAATAATATTATATATATATATATATATATTCTTGCATGCCTTAATTTTATTTTTTTATATTTTATTAAGAAATAAGGGTAGAGAGGGGGCAACAAGTCAGGGAAACTTTAACATTACTAGTGGTCCTTAATCATTGAGAAATTATTAAATCAATTAAATGGGTTAAATTAGGAACTAAGATTAGTTTCATGGTAAAAATACGATGACTAATGTGAGGTCCATATCTCCTCATTGGAAAACAGTAATTGTTTTTCGGAGATAGGAGAATTTCAAATGCTTTTCAAATGTTTTTAACTTGAACATATAGAGCATTCAAGCTTTAGATTTTATACTTATTTTGATGAATCCTAATACATGTTCAATAACAATATAATTAATTATATTTTTTATTAACGATAATTCAAATAATAAAGTTAAAAAATAAAATATATTAGAAATAATTATCCATAAAATATATATAACTTATTTGAATCACTTTCTCTATAATATATATATATATATATACATATATGCATTGAAAATTATTTCATCCATCATTAAAAGAGTTTTTAAGAATTTCACAATGTTATTAAATCCATCAATAGGCCAGCAACCTCTCTCTCTCTCTCTCTCTCTCTCTCTCTCTCTCTCTCTCTCTCTTTAATTTCCCTTTCTTCTTTTATTTTCTTTCAATCTTGCTTCTCTAATAAAGCCAAAGAAAAAAAAGAAAAGAAAATTGATTGCCAAAGTGGTAATCAATTGACAACTCACTGGATAATGAGATTGCCTTCAAACTAAAAAGTTGCATGACAATTTTATTGTATACCTTGATGATCTTTTTAATATAATTGATAAATTAGCTTAAGAAGAAAGAATAGGTTTGAATTTTAGGTCTTACCCTTTTAATAAGTAGCAATTAATATGTTTTTATACTTAAATATTTTGGTAGGTTAAAGAAAAAAAAGGATATTTTCACCCTTCACATTTCTTTCTTTCTTACTTTTATTGTCAATTACTTTGTTGGCCTAGTTTTATATATGGATAACTATTGATATTCTCTCTATGTATTTGATTTTAGATAATAAGAGAAAGATATTCAAATTCAAAACTTTCATATAGTGAAACTTCCTTTAAAAACATAATAATAGTTCTTCATTCATTACAAAAAATAAAGAAGTACCATATTCACCTATATAGATGTATTTTATTCAATAATAAATGTATATATTTTTCTATTCAAAGAGTATAGTTTGAACTCTATTTCCGTTTTTTTAATAAAAATATACCATTACTCTAAATCCAAGTGACAATGTAAATAATTTTTATATAGCACTTGTTTTTTGAATTTATATATTTATATTCTTTTCCTGTCAATTAAATTTATTTGTAGGTTGAGTTAAACTCTCGCTTATTTATTTTTTATTTAAAAATTATATTATATTAATATTTATATATTTTATAAATAAATTTAAAATTAATATTTTTATTATTAAAATAATAATTTAAATCGAATTAATTTAAATTTATAAATTGCTTTTTTAGAACTTGATCCTTGGATGCGTGTCCCTGTAATCAATTCTCCCTCAAAATATTTTTTTTTTCTTTCTAATTCTGTGGACAGGGTAGCTTTGAATTGGGTGGTCCATTAACTCATTGTCCTTGTTGGGCCTACCACGGTGTACTCACTCATCACTTCTTAGTTCCGTCCGACACTTCTTTTTTCATAGTTTCTGAACATTAACACAATTTTAAATACACAATAAAAGTACAGTTCAATTTTTATATACTGAAGTTAAATCAAAGGGCAAAAAAATTACCCATTTATTTTCAATTTAACTTTTTATTTTTTTTTACTATATTTAAGAACAGTGTGTTACTCTATTAAACCTATTTGTAAAATCTAATAATTCACTGCCAGTGAATATAATAATTTATTATAAAGGTTAATACTCTAGCATTTGATTCAATGACATATGCCTGCATTTTTCATTTGAGAAATAAGTTCAGATCCTGTTTTCTTTGATATATACATAGAAATACTGCTTGAAATTAAAGAATATTTTGCAAATTTTTTTTCCATAGTAACATTTCTCCTTCTTGATCTTAATAGAATGCTTTTTTTTTTTTTTTGAGCTCCTATAGATTAATGGCTTGTTTTTCCTCTTTCCTATATTATATGACAATCCCATCTACAATTTTAATGTCTTGATTTACAATTTGTTTGATGAATTACAGCAGAATATGTTTTAGACATGACAACAGTGTTGAACAAAAGTACAACAGAACTAAAAATTGGAGTAAAGCACTTTATACTATATTAAATTTTAAACCCAGGATTATGATCTCTTTGAATATGAAATATCATCAAATTTTAAAATAGTTTGACTGATAAAAAAATCATTGCTTTTTACATTTTCTTTTACCTTTTCAATTAAAATAATATGTATGATAGTTCATAGAGTTCGAATTCGAATTTAAGTTCAGGTTCATACATCAATTGTTGCAAGGTAACCTACCCTATAAAAGAAGGTTTAGGCAGCCCCAGCTTCAAGTCCAAACTTTGGGTAGTTTTCAACAGTAAAGAGAGTTCATTGGAGCCGTTGAAAGCTAGGACGTTGTGGGACATATCGAGCTCAGATTTTTCCAGACTTTTTTTGAAGGTAATATGTGCACTGTATAAATAAATGTACAGTTAATTGCAAAGATAAAAAAAGGGAATGAATGGACCAAAACATTGTAAAAGAAGTTAGAGATTTTGACATTTTTAGAAGGAATCAATTTGTTGATATTTACAGCTAATCAAAGCTTTTATGTCTTAAACTCAAAACTTAATTCAGTTGGTTTATATAACTATCCTTAGGAGATTGCATTTAGTAAATTTGAGTTCTAACCTAGCATTTGGAATCCCTTGTTTTGTTCTTATACCGCAACCTTGTTTGTACAAAAAAAAACCTTTATGTCCTTTTGTCTGACACATGAATGAAACCAATGGTGGTCCCTTTTTGCTTATTATTATGGTACTAAGAGATAACCTTCAAGTTCTTACCAGAAGTTGAGGGCTTGAGGCCAGAACACCATAGATGTGGAAAGCCCTGCCTTAGAGGTTGGGACATGACCATTTTGAGCCAAAGTTTAACGGCCTAGTCCAGTTTTT
Source organism: Adansonia gregorii (assembly GCA_038382025.1). NCBI lineage: Eukaryota > Viridiplantae > Streptophyta > Magnoliopsida > Malvales > Malvaceae > Adansonia > Adansonia gregorii. Next base: position 12,894,907 of record JBBYHO010000001.1, on the reverse strand, counting down.
GATTGTGCTAAATTATGTTGGAGAATACCATAACTGAGGGTCTTGAATTTCATATACTGAATTACAAAATGTTGTCTAACAACTTTGGAGCACCTAATTATCATACAGCAGAGTTCAGTCAATTACTTGCAAGACAAGGAATAGCGAGAGAGGTCGAAACTCGACTCCAATTTGACTCGGACCACCAATTCAGTAAATGTCCATGGAAAATCTTAAATATATCCTAGTTCCCGATTTCCAACCCCATTTGGTGATGAAACTGTTTAAAAATTATACGACTGTCCTAATTAGAACCTTGATCACGAAAACTAAGACTTGGAGAAGGTCCCTGGTACGACCTGATTTTCATTGGTTCTTTGGAAGAGAATACATCAACTTTTGCATTTTAAGCTTGTTATAGTTGAAAATGGAAAATAATTGAAGGGCCTATTTTTTAAAACCCCACATGGTTAAATCTATGCTCTCCAAATATGGTGGCTTCAGGCTTGGATCAAAAACCAGCAATGGGGAGGAAATCAATAGTCTCTTAGATTTCAATCAACACCTTGCCAAAAGAGCGTTCTAAGTAGTTTCAAAATTGAAAATTTGCAGGTTATTTCATGAATTGTAAAAATGGAGAGAGATTAATAAAAGGGTACCTCAAAATCCGGTTTCGATTTTGAAATATCTCTAGAACTCAAAAAACTGGTTAGGAGTTTTTTTGGCATTATGACCCCATGAACTTTCTAGTCTACATTCTTCTGTTATATCAAATTGAGGGATTGTCTGAATTTTGACAAAACTAAAGCAATCAATTTTGTATCTGTAGTATAATGATGACCAATTACTGGACAATTATCGTATGTCTGATTCATGTTAGAAAAAGCAAAGATAGGTCAGAATTTAAGTGGAAAACTCAACGTTGGAAAGTGAAAAAAAAAAAAAAAAAAGGGGATACATGTCATTGCTGATTTTCCCTTCTTTTTTTTCGTTTCTTTGAATTGAAATCAAGGATGTTTCTATCACATGTACAGCTAAGTGAGCTAAGCTGATATTGGGGAAACGGTTTACTAGATGGCCTTTTGGGATAGGCTCTGCTGTCTAATTAAAACCATGAAGCTTTCCCGATAGAAAATGCTACAGTAATATATCAGCAACTGGGTGGTTGCTGACTGGTTTGAGTTAGGTGCATACTGGTTCAAGTACTAACTTGGTGCCATGACAAGTTTAGAAGCAATTTTAAGCATCACAAGTTAACTCGCGTCGAGTCAGATTATTCATATTAAGAAGAGAAATAATTAAGTTCCGCGCATTTGATTCAGTGATCGGTATAGTGAAGTTTTATACCTTCCATTTGACTTGAAACCTAATTCAATGAAACGCCATTTACAAGGGCTACAATTGATTAACATTCTTGAAAGCTCTAAGTGATGAACTAAGCTTGGAAAAAAAATTTGAAAACAGGTGTTTCAAGGCAGCCTGTGATTCTCGAATAAAAATCATGAAGTTGACTAATTTACATAAACAAGAGTTTTATTAAGTTTGGAGTTTAGGCTATTAATTTCTTACAAATTTGCAATTAACTAAGGAACACTGCATCCTATCATTTGCCAAGCAGAAGAATGGTGAGATTGCTTGGTTAACTTCAGCTCAAAGTGAAGTCCAGCTCGAACTCAGGATACAATCGGGCACTCCACTATTGCTCATATGATTATTCTCGATAGGCTTCGTACTAAGAAATGAATCAGGTTTTCGGATCATGGTTCCATTCTCAACAAAAACAGTGTTCCTTCTTGGTGAAGAAATGGAGTCAAGTTGCTTCCTACGTACGTTTGAGCGCATTTTTGACATGTACCAAATTGGGCCTGGAGGGTAAAAACTGAGAAGCAAGGGGCTTTCCAATTCTGGTTTAGATTCAGTCGTTTAGCAAATAGCAACACCATTGAAGATCATGTAATTCGTTCAAGAAATACATTAAAGCGACAGTGCATGTCCAATCCGAACACCAACACCAATGTTTTTCTTATTGATATGTATACAAGAAACTAGAATGGGAATGGGGAAAAAAAAAAAAGGAACTAAAAAAATCATGAATCTGATATGAAATACAATCTATGGCACCTATGTCGAACCCTTAGCACATGACATGTAACTCAAAAAACAGAAAATTGAGTAAGCAAATTGATTGCATAGAGTCGATATAGTCACATCTATTGCAATAAGATAAAATCCCGGTTTTCAGCCTTCGTTTATTTGTAGCTCCCCATGCCCACACCAGTCTCTCCACCGTATGCCTGGAAACTTTTATCCCTAGCACTTGAATAGCAAACAAAGTAGAACTTGTTGACTATGGCATTTAAGAAAATGAAAGCTGCACCTGCACCAAAAACTCCCTTCCTCACAGTTTCACAAGAAGGAGGCTGCTCGCTGAAAATGGTCCGGTATTTGGTATGGTAAGCGTTTCTCACGGATCCGGCCAGCAAGCATATCTCAGCAATCAGGAAAAACAGCCTGTCAAGACAGGAAAATTCCAAGAATCAAGTGAAACAACCAAGTTTTTACAAAATTAGAATATAAATGTAGCGATGACTTCTGATGAATTGTCAAATACCAGCAGATTATGAAAAGGATAACTGCCCAAGCCCTAGAACCGCTAGGGTTCAAAGCCTTCCCACAGCAGAAGCATTGGCTTCCAACCATTATAAGGGCTTGACCAGCCATAAGGAACAAAAATGCACCAACACCATAGCCTGTTGCTATGTCTGAGTCATAGACACAATAGTTATAATTAACTTCACTATCCTGCACGATCTTGGCCTGCAGAAAAATACAATTACACCATAAGTTAGCTGCTTTGAGTTAGCAATCACTTGCCCCCTAAACAGAATTAAAAATTCTTCTGAATTAACGCCAAAAATTTTATAACCTCACCCAGGCTGATATCAAGTTAGTTGGTCAAAGAAACCCAGAAAATCCATGTTCCCTTCGCCCACCGCGAAGGGGTTTTACTAACAAGCTAGTAGCTATAGACTATGTTACCTGGACTCAAGAGAGAAGTGAGATATGGATATATATCTGATATGAGTATGTTCAACTTTTATTAAGTTTTTTTAAGAAGATCATATCCTATACTCATATCCGAATATGAGGGCACTGACCTTTAGGGAATATGAAGTGTCTGTGTAGTGTAGGTTATAGACTAATGTCAACTATTGGGATAGAGAAAGAAATAAGCAAGATCTTGATGCTTGGTTCTTAATAATGAAGTCGTCACCACCAAACTGCTGTTTTGGCGGTGTTATCAACCATAAACATTGACCAGGAAACATAATAAAATGAGGTGCTACTTGATCTGTTCACAAAATATTGCTCCAAAATGAAGAACAAGATTTGCTTCTAATCTACTAAAGACTAAGTTTTTTTCACTAGATCCACAACCCACCAAGCCCATAATCTCTGTAAGTTTGAAGTTAGTGTTGAGAGGCAGCAAAATAAAATACATAGATCTAGCATTTTTATGGAAATTCAGCTGAGATCTAGTTAGGAATATATATATATATATATATAT
>JBBYHO010000001.1:12879803-12891260 GCA_038382025.1 Adansonia gregorii | reverse complement strand
ATATATATATATATATATATATCAAGCTTGAATACTATGTTGTTAAACCAAGATCAATAATTCAATACACTTGCTGTCCTTCAAAAGCAGCAATTTCATATATACAACCCAGAAAGCTAAATGAATATTTACCGCTGTTTTTCAAACAAAAAAAATTCACTTTCTTTCATTTCTCCTTCATTTTCCAGCAAGAGAGTAGCAACTTTCTATAAATCCAGAAATTGCATGAACTAATGTCAACCAAAAAGAGAAAAAGCATCAAGAAAGTGAGGGAAAGTAAACTCACAGTGCTTCTTCTTTGCTCAGCTGCAACAGCTAAACCAAAAGCAATGAGATCAAGAACAAAGACAGCAATCAAAAGAAGCTTAGAAGCAGCCATGGATATATGTGGAGCTAGGTTCAATAATAACCCAACAAGATCTAGCTCCCCTTTTTTCCTTCTCTGTTTTGTGGCCTCTTTCTTTCTCTTTGCTTTGCTCTTTCTCTCTCAAACTCTCCCTCTCTAAATATACACAACAAAATCACTATCAGTAATGAAGAAGCAAGGCAAATGATTAAAATGAAATTTTTTCCTTGAAAAACATAGTTTTTTTTGTTAAATGTAATGTTCAGAAGAAAATGACACCTCACCTTAGCTTGAAAATGGGGTTTTCACCTTCTTTTCAAAAAAAAAAAAAAAAACCTTGCTTTTAAACATAGAACATGTTGAAGCATTTAGTACAATTATAAATTCTTGGAACCAGTTTGAATCGGAAGCTAGTTGGCTTATTGGTCCGGATATGTACATTGAACCAATTGCAGACAAAAAACACAATATAACAAAAATAAAAATAAACTATTAAAGATCGAAAGGAATAAAAATTCAAGGGCTTTTAGTCTTTCAATTTTTATTTCTTTTTAAAAGTATTTTACATTATTATTATTATTATTATTATTATTATTATTATTATTGAATGAATTGACTGAACCCATTGATAAAAACCCTTTAACCGGTTCAAACACTGGACTGATTTTAAGGAACATTGAATCCAACTACAACTTATAAAAGAACAATGTACAAGTGCCATGAAGCAATGTATTCTTTTTTTCTTTTTTTTTGGAGGGAGATGTTGGCTAAAAGGGTAAAATGGGTATCTTGAGAAGTTGAGGTACAAGGTCATTGAAGGGGGGATGCTTCTTTGGAAAGTGAAGTTAGTTGGAATGTTACTTTCATGAAAGGGAATAAACACCCGCCATAATTAACTGCTTTTTGGAATCATCAAAAGGAAGTCCTGGGATTGGGGGTACAACTTTTGCAGCATAAGGTACCAAACATGTAGCCCTTGTACTGCACACTTTAGAAAAGAATAGGATTGGAAGGGTGAATTTTGCACACTTCATGAAAAAGAATTGATACCCGCCAAAGTCATGTGTGATTGCAATGGGAAATTTTTCCTTATTTTTTTTTCTCAGTTACACTAATTTAGATTATAATAGAAGCAACTTTTTAAAAAATATATATAATTGTTAATTTTTTAAAATATAATATTTTATTTATTTGATTATCGTAATAGATAATACATAATTTGTTTTATCTTTTATTAGATTTTATTAATCAGTATCTAAGTTATAATGGAATACCACATTACTGTAGTTGAAATTTATTGTTCTAAATACACCATCTCATCAAGTAATTTTTGCATCAAATTGATGATTATAGCAAAAAAAATTATGTCATCCATTGAGCAAAAATTTTTAATCTCACTTGTGGATTGACAAAACGATGCATACCTTTTTTAGGTATAATCTATTATTTTTTTTAACTTAACATGTGATAATATTTTAAAAAATTCATAAAATAATTACTATAACATTATATTGCAATCACTACTTAAAAAAATTGTTTAGGTTTGTGGCTTGCGATCCAGGGTGATGGATTTTAGGTGTAAATTTAACGAGGAAGCCATGAACCGGTGTCAAGATTTTGAGGTGGACCGCACAGACTGTCGGTGAAGAGAAGTCGATGCTTTTACAACGCAAAGGCGGCAAATCACACACCTTCTAGTTTGTTGGGGACTGCGTATTAGCGACGAAATTAAATAATTGTTAAAGAAGAAAACAAGAAAAAAGAAAAAAGGGCTTTTTTTTGTTTTGGTGGAGGAGTACATTCTGGGCACAGATCATTCTATACCTTCTAGACAATAAGATTTTGCCACGGTGGACCATGAACATGTTTTAGACAACGACCTCGGAAATATGTTGTCTTTTGTCTATTGTCAAGATTTTTGCCCAACATGAAATATTAAAAGATTTCTTTCTTTTTTTGTTCTTTTTCTTACTTTTGTGTTGCTGGTTAACAATTCATGAAATAAATCAACGATTCTATGATTTATTGTTAGAGAATTAGATTTTTTTTTTTTATTCCAGTGAATAAGATTTGATTTTGAAAATCAATCTTTTTATTGCCATTGGATTAGATTAACTCTGAGGATGGGCAATGATGTCTTTATATGGTCATCTTCTTGAATCGATTCACAAAACATTCAATCCATCTACATGCGTAATCATTTATGTTTTTATCAATATTTAGGTTGATTTATTCTATGTTGGATTGAATTTTCATTTTTTGTATAATTTTTAAATACTAGTGTCTAATACTTATATAATAAATATAAAAATATAATTATCTAATAAAATACATGAGAAATTTTTTAAAAATATTAAATATATCTTTATTAAACATATATTGTATTCGATGCTCCTTTTTAAGTCCAAAATATCGTAGGAATGTTGTAAGTTAGACCTTGAATTAACATGGGGTGAGAAGGCTGGTCCTGGTCATAGAAATGGCAGGTTTGTTTGTAGGCTCAAAATTGTCGAGCGCTATTATTAACGTGGCTTTCCGTGGATAATTATATAAATGTAAAATATTCTAAATCGTCTTTATTATGGCCTCAATTATCGTTGTCGCTCGTGGCTGGCACACGTTGGAGATTGGGACTAGTGAAGCGGCATCAGTCAAGTCTGGTTTTTGCTGCCTCAAGGTGTAGCGGACTGCCCGAGCTACATCTATTATGAGCCCTGTTCAAGGTATGCTCTGGTTGCGACTTTGAGCTGGCCAATGTAGAACTACGACCAGGGAGAGCTAGCGAATTCCCGGATTAAGCGGAATCTATACATTAATCTACCAGATAAAATGAAGCGGATTTTAATTAATGAGTTATGGCTAAAGATTATGATCGTTCTCCTGTGCTTCAGAGTCCCTCGGTTCTGGATTCGAACCAATTTGGAAGAAAAATTTTTGTAGGATCTGTGGGTGCCTGAAGAAGACAAAATATCTTCGATATGAGTGTGCCAACGACCAAAACTCAGTACCTATGGTGACGCAGAGGACACATCTGAAACCAGGGCATTGCACAAGTTTCGTTGACAAGCAGGAAGCTTCATCAACGCGGTCTGCAGTATTGTGTATCTTGATGACTTGGAGGTGAAACAAAAATGGCAGCTGTGAGAATAATGTGAAAAGAAAATTGTCACGCTTACAACCGGGAAATGTGTGACTCCTGGAACCTGATATCATAATTCTTTTATGGAGGATCCCTTCAGAGGACAGTAGATTGACAAGTTAGCCGTTGGTAACATCTTTTTTGAGGCCACCAAACAAGAAAAATTACAAGCTTTCATAGTGGAAAATTAAATCAAAGATTTGAGTAAAAATATTACAAAATGATTAAAAAAATGACTCAAATGTATACGAGTGCAAATTACACAGGCATACCACCAAACAAGAAGAAACCCTTACAACATAATATAAATATCAGACAAAGATAAATTACATTATGAATCTTTTTTTTTTCCATTTTTCTTTTTAATTTCATGGAATCCTTGAATGGCAGCAACATCAAAGGCCTTATTGGTATGTTCCACCTGAAGCACTCAAAAAACCGAAAACCTGAAGCAAGAAGCTTTATGGAATGGCAAGCACACACTAAGCTGCTAGCAAGAATCTATGAAATCAGTAAGTAGAAGAGTTTCTGCTTTTCCTTCCAAAGAAAAGGAGCTTTCTAAACCCTTTGGCTGCTTTAGGAGAGTTTTCACCTTTGTTCCATTTCTTCCTGGAGTGCACTGGCTCCCTGTCCATTCCATCATTTTGAGGTGGAGTTGAGATCTCTATTTCAGAAATCCTAGGTGACATATATTTCTCATTCATTGCGCTGTTCACTTCGATATTTGCAGTTGAAAACCTAACAGTCTTGGTAGGCAATGGTGGAATGGAACGAACTATCATCTCGGGAATATCTTTACCAAATCCTTCTGGTGCTATTTTGTTTTGGGAAACAACTGCAGAAGCCTTAGTAAATTCTTCGTCACCTTTTACATGATCTAATTGCACTGGCTTATCCTCAGTAAGCCTATTTTCATTGAAGCTTCTGTCCTCTGATGTGTTACTTCTAGAAATTGCATTTCCTTCGGGTTTTTCTGTAGGAGTAGTCTGCAACTCCTGAATGTCCTTGAAATCATCAAAAATGTCAGTAGGTTGAGTTGCTTTGGATGCCGCTGGTTCCGTTGGCAATGCTACTGGGACCTCTTTGGAATACTTCTTTCCTTGTGCATCTGAGTTACTTGAAAGTACTTTATTTGTGCCACTTTTTATCTCTGAAGCTTTGACTTTGTTTGTGCTCGATTTCTTATCCTTACCATGAGCAATCTTCTCAGATACAGTTGTTGAAGAACCATTTCCCTTCAATGACGACTTTTTTGGCTGGCTTGACTTTGATTCAGCCAATGAGACCTTTGAAGTATTCCGTGCAGTTGCAAGGCGTTCGATAGTAGAACTTCTAAGGACTGGCTTTGGCAATTTCTTGGTGTCCTGAGTCTGGGGTGGGCTCTTCGTTGAAGTTGTCAAAGTTTTATTTTCTGTGGAGCTCCTCCTGGAGGTAACTGGATTAAGGCCACTGGTTGCACTCCTCTCAGCTATCCTCTTCTGGCGCTGGATCCTTAACTCCTCCATTTTCTTTCTATTCTCCTCTTCCTATATCAAAATCGAAAGACAATACCAATGACAAGAAATCCGAAACAGATCAGTATCTCATACTATATGTGAACCACAAAAGCCAGGTGCTTCGGTTGAATGCTATTTCAAACGGCATGAGATGCTCTGCTATCTTGTAGTTTGAATGTTTCCAAGAAAGAATGAAAACTAAATAAAGCAAGGCATCGAATTTCTTTGCTACATTTGAACATTGCAGTCTACTTTTATCTCAATCTGTAGTCGAGAAACAACTGGAGCCTAAAGGATTGATAAATACCTGATCGAGTTTAGTTCTCCGTGATGCAGTTCTGCTTCCTCCTGGTGGTTTCCTGCTCTTTGATGCAATGTCAGATTTGCTCCTGACGAGAGATCCATTAGAAACTCTAGAATGAACTTCTTTATTCGGAAGTTTCCCCTCTGAACTTCCAAGTTTTTTACCAATAGGACCCTTGTCATCGGCACCAGTTACTTTAACATCAGCCTTCCTTCCATTGGCTTCTGCAGATAATGCGTTCATTTCGTAGTCAATTTCTGAAGTCCAAGAAGTCATAGCATTCCTCTCAGCTGAATCGCGCCCAAGCATCATATAAAGGTCATCTGGCTCATAGGAAACAGAAGCAGCCTTCTGTAGTACTTTTTCTGAACTGCCATTTTCATCTTGAGTAGCTTCGATTTCAGGAACCATGCCTATACGGATCCTTAACTGAGAATTGGATTGATCTTCTCCAACTGAGGGACCTTGAATCATGAAAGAGTCATCGACAAAAACATCTTTCTTGCTTAATGAAGAAGCATTGTCCGAATCAAACATTTTGAGGCCCATGATCTCATCCTGATTTGAAGATTTATCCACTTGTTTGTTCATAAACCATTCTCCTTCTCTGCGACTTTTGAGCATAGTAGATTCTGCTGCATGATCAGAGATATTAGCTCTGGAACTGATCTCAGAATCATTGCCTTGCAGCATTAGTAACTCCTCATTTGTGCTCTCTCTTCTATTTACAACCGAGCCACCAAATTCATTAGTTCCAAAGTTTCCATCTCGAGTTTCACCTTCATGACCCCTGCCCATCTGTGAGGCCAGAAAGGGATCACTTGAGATTGTTCGCTGCTTTGTTACTCCTTCCGAGTTCAGGTTGAATGCAGATGACCTTCCATCCTTGGAGCCCTTGCTTACAAAATATTCCTCTTGCAACTTTAAAGGTAGTGGATCTTCCGAAGAATCCAAATTTTTGTCCTGCAAGAGGAGGTTCTGGAAAGCATCCCAGGGGCTGTTTTGTTTTTCTCCCTCTGAACTTTTTGCAGCAGCAGCAGCCTTAGTTTCATGTTCGTCTTCCACGTATGACACGGTGTTTCGATGCTTGCTGCCATTGTGTTTCTTATGATGACGCAATGTAGATTTATGTTGTCTCTCCAGAGATCCAACAGCCTCTTCTACTTGCTGTTTGAGAGAATCTCCATCAATGAACTCATCATCCTCATCAGAAGTCTCTTCGGAATCACTGCCCTTGTCCCCATTCCTCTTGGAAGAAATGTAATTAATATTTCGGATGACAACCTTTCTTGATGACTTCTTTCCATGCTTTTTCTTATGCACCTGCTCTTCTGGTTCACTCTCAGAGCTGCTGGAATCACTGGACTCAGCGGACTTTTTCTTGGTCCTAGAAGATGATTTATGACTTCTACGATCATCTGGTTCCCAACCACGAGCAGGACTAGAATCCTCTACATTTGGAGGCCAATGCATATTTGGATAATAGGGGGAGGTACCATGCATACCAGGATAAATGTAGCCTGGATATGGAGGCATTTGTTGAAATCCAGGACCCTGAAAATTATGCATGTACTGAGGAAAATGGGGTGGCCATTGCATTTGTACTTGAGCTTTCCCATCTGTGGATGCTAAGCTACCATCTGTAGAAGATGTTAAAAGATTCCAAAAGATGAAGTTGCACCTCAAGAGTTAAGAAGTCTAAACAAGCAATTATAGTAAACCATATCAGTCATTGTTTGAAGCAGAAGAAATTTGGTATCTTCCATCCTTACCTGGGTTAATATCTCCACTGCCAGCATCTGAGGCATCGGCCGAACCATTTAGCTTCGCACTAGGTAAATTGATTGTAAGATTTGGACTTGGATCATTTTCTTCACCAGCAAGTACGATTCCGGATGTTCCAAGGTATGACAAGTCTGGCCTAGGACATGCTTGTTGCATTGCTGCTAATTCAGCCATCCAAAGCCTATCTTCATTCTTTCTCTTGCATAAGTCCATGAAATTTAAGCAAGCTTCCCTGATGGAAAAAAAACGAATAATCGACAAAAGGAAGAGAGTAATCGGCAACCATACACAGATGAAAATCATATTTCAATTATGACAGTGGCCATTTATATACCTTAAACGTGAGGCACCGAAAGCGTCTGCAAAAGATATGAGGTCATCTATATTATCAGGTTCATATCCAGCAACCAAAGCACGAGCGTAAGCCATTGCTTGCTCTTTACAAAGTACTTTCTTCCTAGTCTCCAGAACTCGTTGAAGACGAACCCTGCTTGTCAATCCGAGGTAAGGAAATAAATCCCATTTTAATTGATACGTACAGAAGTGAAGCTAATGTGACTCATTGCAGGACAAAGTAAATTTACTTGGAATTTTCTTCCTGAGCAGCGTCGCCGGTTCCATTGAATTCACCTTTGGACTAAATACAACATCATAGTACAAATATGGGATTAAGATGTGAGCTATCAAAGTAAACAGAACCTAAGCAATGTTCGGTAGGAAGGCAGAACATACCTTAGATGATGACGTAAATGACTTTTGGAAATTTCCTGAAATAACAATATTAGAATCCAAATTATGAACTCTGTTAATTAATAAGTAATAAACTGGATTAGGGCCAAAATCAAATGAAAAACGTGTTAGTCAGTTCACTTGCTCATGACTAAATCATAGTTCATGAAACCCAACAAAAAAATGGATGGATTTTTATCAACCAAAATCTAGCCTAGCTTGAATGATAATCATAGTTCATGATATCAAAAACATTTTTTTTATTTAAATGCAAAAATTTAGGTGGCAAACATACCATCTGTGTCTGTCGCCATGGCAGTGGTTGCTTCATTTGATTGAATTGAAGTCTCAATCTGCTCAATTTCTCTCTCCACTGTCACAAATCTCTCAAGAACTTCTGGTGTGCTAACAAACCTCACAAACCTGTTAAAAACATGGAAATCATTAACCAGGTTAATGGCACAATGGCTGAAAACATGATCTTGTTTCTTCCACAAACCCCATAGATGGAAATGAATTAAAGGTATTACCACATCTTGGAATAGTGATTAACTGAAAAGCGGTCATTTTTGAGTGTCCAGTCAACAAATTAAACCAAATTCATAAATAACTTTGTAGAGTTAGCAAACGTTTTCGAATTGGCGAATGAGCCAAAGTTTCAAATTCAGTGGCTTAGAGGTCTAATATATTACATCCTATATTGCTCCAGCTCTTCATTTTTTTGAAGTACCTTTTGTCAAACACGATTTTAAATATGGTTACGAAAATATAACCTTTCAAGAACACTCAAAATATATGAAAAAAATTAAAAAAATTTAATTATATCCATATCATAGACATTCGCATCCGAGCCCAAGTAACATTATGTCCACACTATAGGAGAATGTCCCTAAACCCAAAAATCCAATGCCCTGTTAAAGTCAAAATTTCTCAACAAACTATTGTCATTTGTCATTATAAATCCAAAAAATAAACCATAATATTGCTACCAAATCTTTCCACTTATCAATACAAAGCTTAGAACAATGAGCCAATCAACAATTCAGAGTCTGAATTTTACCTTTGCAGGGTGCCTTTCGTGAACCAGGAAGGAGTTGAACCCACCGGACGAAGAGTTATAGAGTACCCCCCTTTTGATATCTGATCTTTAGCACTTTTAAGGTGAGAAATGAACGGTTCGAGCAATCCTGATGCCAATTTCTCACTCTCTTTTCCCGAAAAAATCACCAAATCACATCTTCAATTTTCGGACCATAAACAAAAACCAACTTTATCAGATGAATGGCCAAATTAAAAAAAAAAAAACTTAATTCGGACAAAAAAGAAATTTAAAAAAAAAAAAAACAAGATCGCATTTTTATAACTCAAGCGAAGATCAAAGAAGTAAATAATGTTTACCTGGTTCTAGTTGGAGTGAGTTGGAACAAAGTGTAATCTAGACGTGTCCTGAAGTCCATTTTTAAGCCTTAAGACGGATACTACCAGCAGTTCCTGTGAGAGAGAGAGAGGAGCAAACTTCAAATGTTCATAGGTTGAGTCAGTTCACCAACTGTTGGAGAACTAGTTTCTCAATTTTCAATCGCTTGCCGTCCCGTCCTTACAGAAACAATGTTCTATTCTGCTGACAGACCAAAACATGGGAAAAAGGTAATGTAGTACTGCTATAATATTAAAAAAATTTTCATTGGATCTTGTGCTCGTTTCTTTTTGCAGGTTTTTTTTTTGGGTACTTTTTGAATTTTGTTTAGCTTGGAAGAATGTTGCAAATTATGGACCTGAAAAAACTTGCCAGTTGCTAGCAAAGAAAAACTGATGAAACTATAGCTTTAGCACATGGGAAAGTCTTCAAGGAGAAAGGGGGAGAGAAGATCAATTTTGATGACATTTCCATGGTACATTTGGCCCCACTTACCGACAGTTGCATCCATCAATGTTTCATCTTATTTTGTATAATTTTGTTAGTTGAGAAATTATTTCTCCACCTTTTTTAAAGCGAAAATAAAAAGTTTACTTCTCTCTCTTATTTAATTTATATACATATATATATATATATTACTATAATTATAAAATCTTCAGGTTTTTTTGCTAGAAAATTTTTCTTTTTCAAATGATTTTGAAGTTTAAATTTCACTCAAAGTATTTTTTATATAAATAAAATTCAAATTGACCAAAAAAACTAAAAAAATGACGCAATTAAAAAAAATGTTGAAACGCAAAATACATATTTATTAAATGTCGTTCCTTTAATGTCTTAACTTTGCTGTCAGTTTCATTCTAGTCTGTAGAAAGAGTGAGAGAGTTGGCAAAGAATAATCACTCAACTATTCCTTTGCTCAGATTTACCAACCAAGAATCTTCAGCTTTTAGATTGAATCAATAATTTAAATATTTATATTATATTTATATATTTTTTTGTTATAATTATATTTAAAATATTATATATTTATATAAATTTTAATATTTTAATAATTAATATTATATAAATTTTTATAAATTTATTTATTTATTGATATTTTTTATTTTATATTAATAATATCCACAAATAATAATAATAATAACAATCTCTATTTCAACTCTGCCAAGCAAATATTCCAAGGCACACTCTTCCATAAGATAAAAGCAAATATATACCTTCTTGAAAGTCACTCAGGCATGGGCGTATGGATTTCCCTGGCATATTTATATTTTATCTTATTTTATCGGATAAATGACATCTATTTTTTTATTTTGGTCATAAAAATGGAATGAGGACCCATTTTATCTTCTTTATATTCAAAAAAAAAATTAATTTCAGTTCGTAATTGTTACCCATTTTGAATTTTTGCCATGGATGTAGCTTTTCTGATTTTAGTTGGGAAGAAAAAGAAGGATTGCAATCAAAATTACCCAGGACCCAAATTTGATTTTTGGTTCAAATATAGTTTTCATTTATAGTATATGCCATTAATTATATGATTATGAAAGATTCCTATCAAACATATTGTTCCGCATTATTGATGCGACGGATAATAAAATTAAATTAATTTTATATATAACATAATTATATGATATGAAAATTTAATTAAAGTATGATATAAAATATGATATAAATATAGAATGCATCAAAATTATTTTAATATAAAATATATTGAACACGATTATAATATAAAAAATACATAATTATAATACTAATAAATAAATTATCGAATCAAAATAACTCTTACATTTTATTAGGGCACAATTATTGAAAAATTTGGCAGTCATCACTTCACACACTATATTTGCAATTGTAGTTAGTTCTAGTGCAACCAAAAAATTTCACAGGAGATGAGGCAATTATTTATTCAAGTTCCATTATTTATGGGCCATTGTTTATGTCAAATAGCACCTAACAAGTTGGTAATGATTTTTTTTTTCTGACATTTGGATCATAGCATTGTTAATAATTATAGGACATTTTGAACTTTGGGTTTTTTGTTATTTTGGTTCTTAGGTCCAAAATTCATCACCTTCAAAATTATAAAATTAAATTGATGTCTACTTAAACAACTTAAGTGTTATATAATTTATTATTATTGATTTAAAAAAGTTAAAAATTTTATCGAAATAAAAAATGGTACAAGCTGGTCATCGATCGCATTCTACTCCTTGTCTTGCAATGGAGGCAAAGCTACAAAAA
>JBBYHO010000001.1:12830754-12841832 GCA_038382025.1 Adansonia gregorii | reverse complement strand
AAAAGATGATAGAAGAGAAAATAAATAAAGTTATGCCAAAAACATTGAACGAAAATATTTATCCAAATTGAGAAAGAGAATGTGTTAAAATTAATACCTAAAAAGAGGGGACTTCGTCAAAAATATTAATTAGGTTCTAAAGCAAAGGGACTATCGTAAAAAGTAAGGCATGTTAACTACGTCCATGACTATGGAAAATTGAAAAAAAAAATTACCAAATAAAAAATAAAACCTCTTCTTAATTTCATAAGACGATCCATTTTGCGATTAATTTACAAAGATATATTTAATTCACGTCACAAAAATTTTGATTTAGATTCGGAGTTTAACTTAATTGACTCATGCATTCAATTGGCATTCAACAAGTCTTGACATCAAATTTCATCATTTGCAATTCTTTTTTTTCTTTCAAATCTACAATCTCTTTTGTAAAAAAAAAAATAAAAATGAATCAACACAAACAAAATCTAATGCTTATATTATAATTATACGTAATTATTAATGCGTAAAATCTATGTCACTAGTAAATCAATTACTTCATTAGTTAAAAAGGACTTTTTTTGAATTACAAGAAATCTTTAAACAGGTTAAAGTTCATTAAGCCAGATTCATACATCGAGTTTTTTGAGATAAGGAATTGAGTTTAAGACGTACGAGTTTGTGCCATCTCATGCTTTCTTGCTTAATCACTTTGACTAAATGTGGTGCAAAAATGTTAAAAAAAAAAAACAGGATGGCTTGTTCATAAAGATTTACAAAAGAGGATTTAGACTTGTTGGTTTGCCTCGGCCACACGAAGAACCATGGATGAAAAACGAAAATTGAATTATATCAAAACTGTAGTATAAAAGGCAATAAACCGTCATAAGTATAACCGATACCAATGAAATATAATCAATAATCAGAATTATAATTAACAATATATATTTATATAAAGGCGATAAACCGGCAGATAATGGAACGAACTACGAAAGCACATGGGGATTTACTCATTTTCCAGAGCAGAAAAAAATAAAAAGGGGATGTTAGGTTTAGCATTTAAGAGAGAAAGAAGATGACTGGTAACATAATTTGGCAACATATCATCATTGGCCATTAACTTTAGGCTTATGTAACTCAACATGGGGAGACTATACACAGCGAGATTAATATTGACCACCCATGTTCTAAAAAATTAAAAGCAAAAAAAAAGAAAGCTTAGATTAGCTTAGCAATGCATTTTGCTCAAGGAAAATGGCATTATTCGTTTGATATATATATATGTATATATATATATATATATATATCAAAATGGAGAAAATTTCTAGGTTTAAAGTTTGATATAGGCATGAAGATTAAAAGTCAAAATTTTAGTTTAATTTGTTGATTAGTATGGTTTTACTATTACTTTTTAACGATAAATTTTTAAGTGATTTATTGATATAGAGTATCGAATTTTGAATTTTAGTGATTAAGGTTCAATTTTAATGGTAAGATATTAAAAATGAAAATGCAAATCTTAAAAACTATTAAATCAAGATAAAGACCTTTTGTAGTGAGGAAAGCACCATGCAATCTCATGTACTTTTTGTTAAACATAAAAAAAAAAATTGTAATTTATACCAACGGATATGTTACACATTTTCTGACGGATCAAAAATTTGTTACTATTGACTTGATTTACTTATAGAATTTAATTGCAGTAAAATTAAGTGTCGGTACATGACAATTTGTCTACAGGGAAGACAAATCATATACTTCTTTTTTTTCTTTCTTTCCTATTTTTTAACAACATAAAATTATATAACTGTTTTTAGCCTCTCTTAAGAGAATTCAATTAAGATTCAAAAGTTGAATCCCAATCTTCATTTGGATTTCCCCAGGTACATATAAGTTTATTTTCTTCTAATTTTTTTTTTTTTTTGTTAATGGGAATCCTATTTTCCCAAGTTAGTCTACATAGTGGCACAAATCAGTTTCTTCCGATTCGATTAAGATTTCAGACAGATTTGCAATTGTGATGTAAAAATCATTCAAAATGTTGAGTAAAAGTGGGACAAAAAAATCAGACAAAATATCAGAAAAACAAAATTATCTGGGGGTGCATTGATATCTTATATGTCACTTCTTGGAAATTTTTTTTTTTTGGAATTTTCAGTTGTGGTTTTTGTGAAATTTTGTAGAGGAAACATGGCTGCTACAAATAAATAAACTCCAAATATGACAACCCATACTTATATAAGGCAAAATTTGGACATTAAGACCAACTATGGATAATATATATATTATTAGAGTTGTCGATCCGGACCCGCAAAGCCCATTTAATATTATTCGTTTGAATTCAAATCAATTTAGTTTGATAAAAAACAAGTTAATAATATGAATTTGTCCAATTTGATACTAAAATGAATAGAATCCAAATTAATATGATTCTAAAATGATTCAAACACAAATGATCTAAAAATTTAACTTATAATTAAGTTGAGTTATTTTTAAAATTTAATAATTTAGACTTGAAATGATTTGAATTTGGATCATACCAATATCAAATCCCAAAAATTTAAACTCAAAATCACTCAAACCCAAAAACTTAAATTTCTTTTAATATAAAATAATTCGACTCAAAATGACCCACAAATATCATCCTTGCTTCTTAAAATTCAATTTTAAATTGAAATCTCAAATTTTAACAATTTTTTTGCCTCATTTTGCAATAATTTCACTACGATTCGAATTCTTTCATTTAAAAGGTCGAATACTTTTAAGTTCAAGCTGTTTTAAATAATAATAATTTCATAAACAATAAAGAATATATTCCAGTGCTAAATTAAAATATAGTAAGATAAAACAACTTAGACATGACTAATTGATTGTTACCTTTCTTTGAAAAGATTATAATGAAATATAAATCCCTTTTCTCCCTTAGATTGCTTTCTTACAATAAATGTGTAAAATGTTGAGTTAAAAATTTATGAATATAAATTATCTTAAAGTTTAAGCATCGATGTTCAGTCTCGGACGATAAACGTTGACCTAAGTGCATGATAATATTAAGGTTAAAAAATTAATTTATACGATGAAAAATTACCTAAGCATAAAGACTTCAATTTTAGATCATCAAGAGAGGTAAGTGAGATTTATAGGATGGGTTAGTAGATTTAGTATAGTCTATTTCACATAAATAAATATACGCTAATGTTTGAGTTGCATCTCTATTTACATAATTTTGAAGAAAATGTTTAGATTGGTATGAAAATAACATTAATATAAAAAATTGGAATCTTTATAAGTAAAATAATTAAAAAATTTTGGGCTACATAAAACACTTTGAAGATAATGATTCTTGTGGGCAAATGTAAAGATATTGATTTATCAAGGTTAGAATTAGCAAAGAGGAAAGGTTTTTTATTTTTTTAATTGTCAATTAAGATTCAATTTCTGCTAAAAGATTAAGAAAATAAAATTTTAATAGTATTAAATTAAGAGCACATCTTTGATATAGAAAAAATTTTAATTTTACATACGGATTCAAAATTTTTCATATATATATATATCACTTTTATTTTTAATTAATGTTTATTGTCACGTAAATACTCTCTATTTTATTTTGTTTTAAAAATATGTGTTTGTATATTTTATAAATAATTAAAATTAATAAATGTATTAACAGGTAAAATTTGTTCAATGTTTACAAATTTATTAATCTTAATTTAAATATAAAATTAAATTTATAAAAATAAAAAAGCCAAGATAAATTTTAAGTTCTTTTATCAAATAAATTCATTTACATTTTAAAGTTTAAAAAAATTGAAACTCTAAAAAAAGTAATTTAATGCAAAATTTAGCCTTTTTATTTATTATCAAATAAATAAATTTAATCATGATTTTTAATGAAATTAATTTTTTACTTGGATAAATTTTATTAATTAAAAAATATTAAAATTATCATTTAAAAATATAATAAATATTTATAATTACTTTTATCAGTTAAAAAAATTTATATTCATTTTTCTATATGTATTATAAATATTTTGTTATTTTTTCCTAAACATATATATATATAGATATATATGCCACAAAAAACAATAAATGAGATAATTTTTTAAATTAATATAAAATTTTATTTTTAAAGTCATGGTGATGTAAAAAGAAAATGTTATGACATGATCTTAACGGGAGCAATCATAATCTTATTGTACTATGTATATCCTTTCTTCTTTAATTCTCTTTTTCCTCTTTTTCTTGAAAACAAAAAAGAAAGAAGACAAAGGAGTGGGGGGCCAAGTTTTGATTCAGTCACTCTACATCAAAGTCTAATCTTTTTTTTTTTTGAACTAAATTTAAAATAAAAAAGAATAGGGTGAGCCATATATGCTGCTAAAATAATATTTTTTCCCTTTTCTTTTTCTACCTATATAGTTTCTAAATAGCTCATAATGTGAAGATGAGGGTAGGAAAAATTGAGAGACGTTGAGCTGTGGGGATTAGGGTGGGGCTTTTTCTCAACTGATGATAAGAAATTGCCTTAATATCCCCTCCCCCCCCCCCCAAAAAAAAAAAGATAAGAAATGGACTACAAGAAGTGACACTTATGGGGCCCCTTTGGTGCATCATTTAACCAGCATTTTGACCCCACCTAGCCATAGTTCCAACTCCCTAAACCCCAGCCCCCATTTTTTAGATTTTACCCAAGGGCGTTGGCCATTGAAAAAATAACTTTTGATTCTCCACCAGTTCACTAGCTAGCTAGTCTTGATTTTTACAAGTGGTCAGAGGCAATTGATTAGAAATAATGAGAGCCTCAACCATGTTTGATTAGCTTCCCCTCCATTTCTCCCGCAGAGGATTGAAGTAAGAAGAAATCTTGTTTGTTCCTTGATAGTATGGCCAGGGAACAGTGTCTAGGGAAAATGTTAGTGCCTTTAATCTACGCATGTGCAGCTATTTTGTGCATAATTCTAACACTTGAGACATTATTTCTGATATCAAGTTTACTTCATTCTTTATATTAATCATTTTATCTTTTTAACATCTGATTGACCTAAGCACTAATGTTCTTTGAAATTTTAATTCTGACGTTCTTCTAATTATTTTTTTTATAGCTAACAAATTTAATTCACCTTAGTTTCTGACAGGTCCTCCAAACCCATCAACTCTAATCTCAACCAGAGCGCAACACTCACAAATGTGTATTGCATTCAAGCTTCCTTCATTTACTACATTAAGTGAAATACTAGCAAAATCTACTTAGCTTTGAATCAAAAGTTCCAAAACAATGCAGTTGACGTAATGCAATGAATCTTCATGATATGATCACTTCACGCCTAATCATGCACTGAGATGAGGCAATATATAAGTCTCACTTTTATATTCGTTTAATTGATATATTACACATCCAATTCGATTAGACATATAGATAAATGTATAAATATTCACCAATGTGAAAAAAATAATGAATCTGAAATTTTAAGTTCTTATATCTCAATCAATGTAGACATGAAAATAGTCGTCGCTTTAGGACAACAACTTTAAATCAATTTTTTGAAGAATAAATAGTTCAGAGAGGACAGCACACATTTTAATCATCATTACAATTTTAAATTGTAATCGTAAATATATTTTTTATTTTATTAAATTTATTAAAATTATAAATATAAAAATATTTTAATAAATATTAATTTTTTAAAAATTAAAAAATATAAATAATAATAATTTTATCTTACAGTTGTTATTTAAGTACTTATCCGGATTTAGTGGTTCTAACGCTAGCTAGCTATGGTCACCAAAGTGTCTTTTTGGGTGGTGGGATTTGCAGAACAAAAGCATAACATCAGAAGCGTAAAGCTTGCTGCCACCCCACACTCATCCGTCCCAAATTCCCAATATTATCATTTTGTTGTCTTGTGTGGGGTGTGGTCCCCACCCCTACCATGCGCACATGTCAGTGCTTCGCACATTTGGGAATTGCACGTGTCGAACAACCAACGAGCTGAAGCCCTCCGTTTACGTCATCGTCATCATCTCCCTTCTTACATTATCCCTAGTGTCAACCTTGCTGTGCATCGGATTCAGCTATGATTAAAAGCAAAGGTTTTTGTTTTTAGCTACATGTTGAATGACTAAACTAACCTTTTAAACAGTCACGTGGCTTGTCGGGATTAGGTAATAGTAACATATGCCAACTGTGGCGTATTAAATCGTGGCCCACCTTTCACAATCTTGTTCTATGCCCCATTTAAAAGAAAATGGTCATGCCAACTCTATGAAACATTTTTCAGCAGCCCCTCTGTCTGTCTGTCTGCCTCTCTCTCTCTCTCTGAAAAAAAAAAAAAAAACGTTCGATGACGTTCTTCCTCTCTGGCAAACTTTCAGAATTCAAAAGTTAAAATCTCTCAATTTCACTAGTGAATTATATAATATATATATATATTTGACAGTGTAGCAATGGAGAGCACTGACTTGTCGGCCGGCTCGCAGCAGCAGCAGCCGAACCTCCCACCGGGGTTCAGGTTCCACCCCACGGATGAGGAACTTGTAGTGCACTATCTCAAGAAAAAGGCTAGCTCAGCTCCTTTGCCGGTTGCAATTATTTCAGAAGTTGATTTGTACAAGTTTGATCCATGGGAATTACCAGGTAGGTAAAAGAAAAAATTCATGAAAAGTGAAAAAAAAGAGCATATGAATTTGACTAAGATAAATAAACCTTTTGAATTTTGATTTGGGTTTTCAGCTAAAGCAACGTTTGGTGAGCAAGAATGGTACTTTTTTAGTCCGAGAGACAGGAAGTATCCGAATGGAGCAAGGCCTAACAGGGCGGCAACTTCAGGTTACTGGAAGGCTACCGGAACTGATAAGCCGGTGTTGACGTCTGGAGGGACTCAAAAGGTTGGGGTGAAGAAAGCACTGGTTTTCTATGGAGGGAAGCCCCCTAAAGGGATCAAAACCAATTGGATCATGCACGAATATAGGCTTGCTGATAATAAGACTAACAATAAACCCCCTGGATGTGACTTGGGCAACAAGAAAAACTCACTAAGGGTAATCACCTTTCGTCAGGTTTAATTATTAAACTTATGGTTATATCGGGAATTGATTGTTTGAATTTTTTTTTTTGTTTTATTGCTTTTGGTTTATTAGCTTGATGATTGGGTACTATGTCGAATCTACAAGAAAAACAACACGCACAGACCTCTGGATCATGATAAAGATGACTCCATGGATGACATGCTC
The DNA here is from genome assembly GCA_038382025.1 of Adansonia gregorii. NCBI lineage: Eukaryota > Viridiplantae > Streptophyta > Magnoliopsida > Malvales > Malvaceae > Adansonia > Adansonia gregorii. The sequence continues at coordinate 12,834,623 of JBBYHO010000001.1, read as the reverse complement.
GGTGCTGTACCACCTTCAATATCAATCAGTGGCCAACATAATGCGAAATTTCAATTTCCAACAAAGGGCGCTACAAGTTTTGGCACATTGCTTGAAAATCAAGAGCATAGCCTGTTCGAAGGAATAATGAGCGGGAGTACTAATGGGATTAACAACAATGGTTCCATGTCTCAGTTAGGATGTTCTTCAAGCTCAAAGCCAGACATGTCCATGGTTAACCCTCTCAAAAGAACTAATCTCCCATCATTTTACTGGGCCGACGAGGACACCGCCGGGCCTTCAACGAGCAAGAGATTCCATGGTGATAGCAACGATGGAAGCATGGAAAAAACAGATGCGAATGGTTCAATCGCCACTCTGCTTAGCCAACTGCCGCAAACCCCAACATTGCAACAACAAACAATGCTGGTTTCAATGGGAGATGGGATTTTTCGGCCTTCATATCAACATCCAGGGCTGAACTGGTACACTTAATTCAATTCTAGGTAGTGGGGTAATCCATATAGATATACCATCTATCTATATACCTTAAAAACAAAGTTCAAAAATAAAAGTTTCTATTAGCTCGGAAGCTGTCAGCATCAGGTTGCATAATTGTTGATACAGTCGCCAGATAGATAGTGACGCAGCATTTGAATATATTGGGATATGGATTGAGATTTTGGTTATTAGGAAAGGGATTAGGAAAGTATTCATTAGATGAACCAGGCGCCCATGTTTCTTTGACTGTAACAGGTAGCTGCCATATTTCATCTCTTGAAGCCATAGGTGAAGCTTATAGTATATAGTTATATTGTATACATGCATACATATATATATATATAGTTTGTTTATTATATATAGAGAGATGTAAAGCAAAGTGGGAAATGAGAGAGGTGGAAGTTTGCTGTAGAAAAAAAAATAATAATAAAACTGATGGATTATGATAAAATTAATATTTTGATTTTAGGATACAACATTTGTATAGAAATCCTTGTTGCTGTAGAACTTTTGCTGTTGATGATAACGATGATGAACATTTTTAAGAATATATTGGTTATGGTTTGTCTACATCACAGTCTGTTTGAACCTTTGATCATCTATTCAGGTATATTGTGATCAGTTTGGAATTTTTTTTTTTTTCATCACCCAATCATGCTTTGCATTTAAAGACATAAATTCATTTTTATGGTTACATTCTCCATAACCCAAGAGGATTAAAACTTTTAATTTTTTTTTTTTCATTTTTTTCAGTCATTCTTCTTTCTGATTAGCTAGGTTTCCGAAGAATTTTGCACCCGAACATTTTGATCGATAAAATTTGATCAGTATCGTATACACGATCTCCTTGCTCAAAGAACAGGATTTGAATCATTCCTTCTTGAATTAAATAAAAAATAAAAGATTTTTCTTATAAAATTCAAAGCATGCAATGTGATTATATATAAAAGTTGGCCACTAGGTTATTTTATTCTCGTGATGCTGTACAACACTGTAACAGGGTCAAAAGGATGATGTAGTAGGGGATCTCAAATTGAAAGCTTTCCCACTTTTTAAAAGATGATACACGATTAATTATTATATATATATATATATCCTGAATTCGGAGTGAAATAGGTTAAAAAAGTGATCCCACTAAATTGTATAATTTTTAATAAATTTCTTTTCTTGAATCTCAACAAAAATAATATTATTGACTAACAATATAATTAGGACAACGATAATTACTACGGCATTAATAGGTATGAATACCCAATAATTTGTTGATGAGAGCTGAAGTACATGGGCCATATTACTATTTACATTTTTGTTTTTTTTATTATTTCTATCATTGTTACATACACATCAATAAAGTAATTATTGTTTTATATTTATTTTTTTTAGCTTGCTATTAATATTTATTATTTTGTAAGTTTGTCTGCAATGCAATAAAAGGATTTCTGTAAACAATATATTTTATAAACTAAATATTTTTCTTTTATAAAAATATAGCCTTACCCATCACCTGATTTAATTCATTGCTAAGTTACAAAACCTTCTTGTCAATTGTTTGGCTTAGAAAAGTATATCAATCCTTATTTTATTTCTTTATTTATTTATTATTATTATTATTTCATTGTATGTGGTTCTTTTCCTACTCTTTCTTTTTTTCACTTGACAATGATGGTTGATCTCCTCGACAATGAAAGCTAACAATTTTATCATGTGTGAATAAAGAAAGAAACGATTTTTGGGGGGGGGGGGGGGAATTTAAACAAGGTGAAAAAACAGGATTGAAGGGATAATTGACTTAGGCCTTAAGTTTTGAGAGCTAGCTAAGGCTTTTGAGAGTAACGTTAAAAAAATTGAAGTTTCAAAGCATTAACCAATTGCTAAGTGATACATCTACCCCAAAACTAGATGCTTCGACTATTTTTGAAAAATATTTCTTTATCATTAGTTGTTTTATGCATGTTTAATTAGATTAAAAATAATTTAAAATTCATAAATCTTTTAATACGGAGTTTACAACAATTAATTTATGTAATTATTTTTTTATATTTTATACAATTAAATTTTAAATTTTAAATTTTAACATCTGTATTCTTTCTCTTATTCCTATAATCGAATCTTTTTATATCAAAAAAATAATTTAAATTCGATAATTTTATAATCAGATTAAGTTAAAAGTTAAATTTTCTTTTAATTTACTTATTTATTCAAAATACAATAATATTCAACCATTGATGTCTCTAGATATAAATAGAAAATCAAAATTTGATTTAATAGAAACTTTTTTCTTGATTTTATCTCTAAAAGAAAAAAAAAAGAGTAAGATATTTAAATGTGGATGTCATTTTCTTTTTATTGGATTGAAAAGACAATAGCTAAGTATATTCCATGACCTAGCTAGAGGTCACACACGCTGAGAAGAAGAGGCTACCTCACAAAATTAAGTGGCCTGTTTCTTTTCTTTTTCTTTCTCTTTTTCTTTTTGAGACTATGGGACCACTTCACAATCAACGAAAGGAATCATTATCTTAAAACCACACAAATTAAATGCCCTTCAATTTAATTACATTCCTTTCCAAGAAAAACGTACAAACCAACTGTATATAAATTTCACATCAATTGCTGATTATTTTTGGAATAGATATTGAAATTAAACCGATGAATTAAAAAAAATATGGGTTATCATCTTAATTTGTGGACGATGCTATCACACCATTTAAAGCCTAGAAATCTCCATAAATATGAGATTATTCTGCCACAATCATCGCCTTTCACTTGCTTAATGGAACTTGTTATTTGATATTAGTTTTAGTAATTTATATATTTATATTATATTTTTATATTTTATATTATTTTTAATATATTAGATATTTATATAAATTTTAATACGTTAATAATTCGTATTACATAAATTTTGATATATTTATAAATACATTATAAATAAAAGATCTTTAGAAATAAGGTTAGAGGACAATAAAAAAAAAAAGCTTCTCTATTTTGAACTTGATAGTATTGAGATGAATGTGATCTTTAATTAATAGTATTTAGATGAAAATCGTCTTAAAATTTTTTTAAAGACACAATTTACTAGAGAAAACTTTTTATCCTAACTTTTAAAAATGATTTTTTAATCTTTTGAACATAATTATTAATTATTTTTAATTTTTTTAAATTTTTTAATAACTTCATATAATATTTTTTATTATTTTTTATTTATATCATATAATTAAATCATTTTCAACATCACTTGATGTATTTAGGGTTGGTGTTCATATACAAATACTTACATATAACATATATATATATATATATATATATATGTAGAAGCAATGTGTATACGAATACGTGTTTATTGCGTCTATGTTTAACGTACACGTATGTGATAAAAATGAATATGT
>JBBYHO010000001.1:12814067-12827545 GCA_038382025.1 Adansonia gregorii | reverse complement strand
TGGGTTAGATTTTGACACATTCATTTATTTTTAATATACATATTATTTTTATACCGTTTTGCATTTTATTTGATTTTTTGATGTTATTTTTAACTCGTACAATCATATCATATTTAAAATTATCAAATTTAATTGATATTGTTTAAATATTTATTAATTTTATGTAATGTGTCGTATAATTATTAAGAGTTGTTATTTATTTAAATTGAATTTGATAATTTTAAAAATCTATACTTCTTTTGAAAAGTTATTTTTAAGTGAATATATTTCATATAATTTATAATAAAAATTCGATTTAAATTTTAAATTTATATTATTCTTTTAATTTATAAATTATAGGCAACGATGAAATCGAAATAACATGGCATTGAACGCTAGTAGCAACAATAATAATCTTAAAGGCCTAGAATTCGATTAGAAATAGTGGAAGTCAAAATTCAGCAGTGGGGTTGAGTTAATGATCCAGCTCAGTGAAAGGGGCTTTTTCTTGGGGGAATTCTGAATTCTAATCAAACACCTGTTTGATTTCTAGTGGTGAATTTGATAGCTTCCCCTATCAAACATGCATTTTGTGGCTCAGAAAAAAAAAATCACATAAATTAAAATTAGTTGTCAAAATGTTACGGTCATGTCCACTAAAGTCTCAAATTTTTTGGTCAAAGTCTCCCAATTCCAGTTCTAAGAATCAATGAAACGGCCTTCCAAAAAATACCAAATCAATAAATAAATGGCATTTATATAAGCTTAACAAATCAAAATGAACAAGCAATGACCAATTCAGCTTTACTCTGATCACCTACCGCACAATATGCAATTGACCATCCTTGAGAAACAAACTAATGAAGGTTTGGAAATACCGGAGACGCCATCCACGGCAGGAGACGCGGCGGAGGAGAATCGGTGTCGTAGGCAAAGTTACATGGCATCATCATCGTCGTCGTCGTTGTATCCTAGACCTCGCCCGATGTGTACATGTGCGAACCATCCAGGTTCAGCACCTTGTAGCAGGCATGGTTACATGGTGCCAAGGCAGAACATGAGGAGATTATGTAGTGCTAACAAAGAGATATTGAGGAGGGCATTAACTCCACCGAATCGTAAGATGACACTCCGGTGGTGGAACTTCAGGCCAATACCCAGCAGGCTTTCAAACATGTCTATGTCTTAAGGTTTTCACCTTTTCTCTTCTTATTTTTTTTACCGGTTTTTACTGTAGAAAATTTCTGATCTGTTAAAGAATATAGAGAGAGTATATGTAAACGATTTGATTGGATGCCTGAACTTTTTTTGATTGTTGTATATTTTAGAATGGAAAATTTTCAGCAATGTCGTTGGTATTTCGGATGGTTAGATGTCATATAATTCAGAATCTGCTATACCCGTATGATTCTTGGTATAAACTAAGAAAGTTCTCTTTTCCTGCCTTAATGCCTTTCAATTGCAACTTTTTGAGACGTTTGGTAAAGAATAAGGGAGCTATAAATTTGATTGGAAGGAAAATGGGTGTTAAAGTAAGAACACTATAAAATTCCCAGTAGGATTTTCAAACCAGTTAATGGCTGAGCAACAAAATCAGCAAAACCTGATTTGCAGGTCATCCAGCAAGCTACTGCTGAAACTGAGCATAAAAGAAAAAAGTCATATATCATTGAAACTCAGTTTCAATGGATCATCACATCAAGACTTTGAAGGTAAACTATTAAGGAAAAACTGACAGATTAAAAGTAACAGAAAAGATGGGAAACCTCTCAAAAGCTTCATCATTTGAAACTGTCCAAGCATCATCATTCATCACTTACCATCGAATGAATTTTTTTTTCTCCGGCACAAAGTACTAACAGATCATAAGCATCATGACGGTGCATTTTTTTTCCATCTTAATTCAGGCATCAAGATTAAACGTAACTACCACAGTGAAGCTTCATCGCCTTCGTATGACTTTGATCATCACTGCATTATCATGACTTGCTTTGCGTATTGAAAATTTTCTCGAATCTAAAATCAAAATATGGTAGTATTACAACCTATTTGAAGCAAAGCCAACAGTACAAATGCGCTTGCCTGGCATTCAAGCAGCATGATCAAAACATAGCAGCCAGATACTTATGGGAATTTAATGAGACTGTTCTATATTAACAATGCCAATTTTACATTAGACACGGCTTATATATAGTTAATGCCAGTAATTTGCTCCAGCTATTTTACAATCGATTAAATGAATGATATGTTGGTTAAGTCGGCCACTTCCTGCAGAAAGGGCGTGATGAATCAAATAAAGGGAATGTATTTTGACATTTCGTTTTGGGTTTATCAAAATTTTTCAAATAATTTCGTCATATACATATAATTCATTCTCAATAACATGCATATAATACAAATACAAAGTCCTTTATCTGGTTTGTTGCCTTTGCTAATTTGATCACATAATACTGGAAAAACAAAAGCAAAAAAAAATGATCACAGTTCATTGTCGTTAGATTACTCGGTTCTCATAATTTCAAAGATACCTTCTTACATACAATATATATATTAACTTCGATTCTTTTCCAACTAATCAAGCTTGAAGTTTCTGTGTCAAGCAAGCATCTAAGGATTTATTTTTGTTCACTATCTATTAGATCCTTTGCTTGTATGTTTAATCTAAGCATCTAAACAATGTCTGCTTTTGTCTCAGATTGTTGAGAATAGCATTCTGGGCAGCTTTTCATATCAATAATAATTTCACTGTCCTTTTTCAAAATCACCGTAGGTATGTATCTTATGATTTATTTCTTGCGGAAAAATTCTTATAATATAGTATTGGGTTCCATAATTTAATGTTCAAGTAGACGGTTGTGATAATAAAATGTAGGAAACTTGCTTGACGTTTCCACTTCATGATCCTAATGATAGGTTTTTTCTAGCCAACCTTTGAAAACAAAATTTGTTTGAATAAAAATTAACTTGGTGCAAATTCCAACATAAATACCTCAAATTGGTTGAAGAATGTGAAAGAGAGATGATTAGTGAAGAAAAAGACGTTGAAATGAAGGCTCTAAGGGGAGATATCTCTCGCGTGCTTGCCTAGGAAAACTGGCTGACGAACATACTCCAGAAATGCAGAAAATTCTTGAGGGGCCGAGGATTGGGTTGCCACTGCCAGCATCAGAACTAGTTGGTGAGAAAGCTGAGCCTGTGAGAGATCAAATTTGGTCATTTTTTAAAGCAGCAGGAAAACGTAAGCAAGATTGGAGTTTGGGGTATGGGAGGTGTAGGTAAAACGACCATCATGAAGCACATTGATGACGATCTTTTGGAAGAAAGAAGATTTGACTAAGTAATTTGGGCTACTATATATCAAAAGAATTCATTATTATGAAGTTACAAGATGATATTGTATGTGCATTTATGGGGATATTTGCCCAAAGGTGACAAGTTCGGAGGAGCAGCACTCTTGTTATAAATGGTGAAGACAGCAGGTAAGCATGTTCTAATCTTAGATGATGTGTGGGACGAAATCCATCTGGGGGAAGTTGGAATCCCTGAAACGACTAGCTGCAAAGGATGCAAATTGGTGTTGAAAACCCGCTCCGAACAAGTATGTGTGTCCATGGGTCGTAAGTGATAAAAGTGAAGACAACTTCAGAAGAAGAGGCATTGACTCTATTCTTGCATAAAGTTGGGCCAAACATATTGCAAATTAGTTCCAACTTTACAGTCAATTTTGAGACTTGTTGTCGAGGAATGCGGGGGTCTACCCCTTACAGTTGTTTTTAGTAGCTGGTACTCTGAAAGGAGAAGATGACACTCGTATTGGGGTCAATGCACTGAATGAATTGAAAGGGCGAATAGTGAAGGTGGAGGGAGTGGAAGCTGAAGTAACCGAACGTTTGAAACTTAGTTTCGATCACTTAAAACCATGGAAGTGAAGCATTGCTCATTGTATTGTGCATTATTTCCCGAAGATTGTGCAGTTTCAAAGGAGGAAGTAACTGAATGTTTGGATTGATGAGGGATTCATAGATGAAATGGACACCAGACAACAAATGAAACATATTTAAGGCCAATGCTACTTTGAAAAAGGTCAGAAGATGCTTATTTATTAGAAAATGCTAGCTATGCATATCATGTGAAGACGCATGATGCAGTGAAAGACATGGCATTGTGCATCACAAGTATGAATCCTCGATGTACGAAACAAGCAAGCAGGCTTTCATTTGAAATAAAAGTTACCAAGGATATTGAGAAGATGTTACTTGCTGGAATTACATATCAGAAATTCTGCTCACAACCTTGTTACTGCAACACAATCCTATAACGAGGACCACAAATACTTTCTTCGCAAGCTTGCCTTGTCCTCGTGTTCTTGATTTGTCCTCCACGAAGATCGAGTGTTTAACAAATTTGATCTCTGAATTAAAGAACCTCACATTGCTGCCGCTTCATGGTTGTGAAAAATTAAAGGTATCTGCCTTCTCTTTCGAAGCTTCAAGGATCGAAGAAATTGGATCTTCGTTAGTCCAAAATTGAGAAAGTTTCCGAAGGCATGGACATGTAAATAAATCTGAAGTACCTTGATAATCAAATGTACATTCTAAACGAGTTACTGGCTGGACGTTTGCCAAAACTCTCTCGTCCTCAGCACTTATTTAATATTGCAGCTATAACGAGGAGTGCCATTGACATGCAACAGTTGGGATGATGATCCCTGCTTTAAAAATGTTCTTCGATCCCTTTTGGATTTTAGGGATTTACATTCTCATTTCTCCATGTGTAAAACAAGTTCATGCATTTTTTTTTTTTTCAAAGATGAACTGATGGTAAAGCTGCCTCCACATGAAGCTGTTTGTACTTCCCACATAAAGTCTTGAAATTTAAACTTTTAGATATGTTCCTACCCAGATTTTTGTAATTTATGGACATAAAAGAAAAGAGACCAAAATCCATACAAAAGTTGTACTTTAACCTTGATTGATTTGCGCTCTGCTCAATGCTACTAATATCAAACAATTTTGGTATATTTATGTGGCACAGCTAAAATTTTCTTAGTCATGTGGATTGAAAGTTATAATTGAACAAATTATTAAGAGAAATTTGATTATGGATTTATATTAAACCTGAGGAAATCCCGTTGTTTTGATTCTTATTTATTGAGCTTCTTAACTCCTTTAAAATTTGTAGAATAGAAATTAAATTATAGGCACCCTTAGAGCTTTCTTCATGTTATACCTTCCAATGGCTCCATAAGGCTTTCTCTGTGGAATCTTTAGCAGGTAGGAAATGCCTTTCAAAAGAAAAGCATGTATAGTTTTCATGTTCGTGTTTATTGAGATAATTTTTCTTAAAGTAAATTATCCGATCATTCTTTAATTTTTTTAAAGCATTCATATTTAATATTTATATTTGATACACATTCAATTATAAATATAAAATATAACTATCTCATATTGTAATACATATCCGTATGAACATTTATTTAAATTTGATTACCATACCTTAAAAAGGAGAGTAAAGCACAGCCTTTGCGGGCAAGATGGACGGGTAATTTGGGCTAAAATAACTCTTCCACATTTCAACCCAATTTAATTGGGCCTAAGCAAACTCTATAGAACATGGACGGTGCTTGTAATGACACTTGCATCGGGATAAAGAAATGCGTAAATATTCAAAATAAAATGCCAACTAAATCCTTGGGGAGTGGAATCCATCGAGAGAGAGAAAGGTAGACAGAGAGTTGGAGCATAAGCGAAACCAACACTCCAAATCTCACCGAAATAAAAGCCTTTTTCCTTTACATTTCTGCAATCGTTCTATGGATTTTTTAAGTTTCTTATAGATCGAAAGAGAAGAGAATGGCGAACTATTTAGCTCAGTTTCAAACAATCAAGAACGCTTGTGACCATCTCGTCATTGCTGGTAAATCCTTTTTAAATCAAACTCTTTAACTTCGGGTTTGGATTTGGGTTTTTACACGAGGGATCGGGAGATTTGTTTACTTTACTGTTAGACTTTTAATGTGGAAATTGTAAGGGTTGATGTTATTTGTTGGTGATTTGAGGTTTTTGGTTGATTTTGTGAAGTGGGTAGTTGAGTTTTTGGAGTAAGGGATTGGTTTGAAATGTGAAGAGTTAAGTTGAACTGAGGGTGATCATGTGGTAAAACTTGTTGCTTTGAGCTTTTTTAGTTGATTTTATGAAGTGGGTGCTTAATTTTTTGACTGAGGGATTGGTTAGAAGCATGGAGAGTTAATCGGAAAGCTATGAGCTTCGTTTGCTTGTATAAATGTCAGTGATCGTTTCTGGTAAATATTGCTGCTATAAGGTTTTTAACCTGATCTTTTTGCCTGGTGGATTGGTTAGAAGCTATGTTACTCAGATTCGGGTGTGAGTGTGAGTCTAGTTTATGTTCAATTTTCCAAGATTTCCATGTATCTGAAGGGTTCTTGGAGGATCATATCCCCAAACCCTTGTGTCCATATATGCATTGGACACTGGTGCTTCAAGCAAAATGAAGTGTTGGAGCTACGTTGAATGCAAAAAGATAAATAAATAAAAGAAAGATATGATCTACGTATATTTAACCTATCAACTCCAAAGCTTGCTGTTCTTGTAGTTGTTTTTATGTGACAGTAATTGGTGAACCATGTATTGGCACGAGTTGCCACAAATCCGGCTCTGATCTTCTCCTAGCTACTGGTTTCTAACTTTTTCACTATGAAATTCTTTACAGTTGAGGATGTCAGTGACTTGTGGCCTACTGTCAAGAATACTTTTGAAGAGCGGCTGCCATTCAAAAGAGCTTGCTTAAATAACAAGACCCGCAATCCTGTGTTTGTAGAGAACTTACCAGCTGAATTCATATTAACTACTGATGCAAGGCTACGTAGTAGATTTCCTCAGGAGCAATATTTATTTTGGTTTCGAGAGCCATATGCAACTCTGGTTCTTGTTACATGTGAGGTACATTCATTCGGGTTAATGATCTTTATGAAAGGCCAACAAATTTTTAGATTCATGACCACACGGTATAGCTATTTAACTTATTTTATAACTCAGATCATCATTCTTCACCTGAGCCTGTATACACCTAGTTATCTGGACACCCTTTTCTTTCCATGATGATATACTTAGACTTGTCTTTGTAGCTTCTTGTTCTTTTTTCTTTTTCTTTTTTTCTTAATTAGTGTTTGGCTTTTTCTTCTTGTTCATGTTCATTTGCCATTTTATTTATTTGCTTATTGTTTTGTTGACATTCATTTTCCCCAGGATCTTGATGAGTTCAAGACCATCCTTAAGCCACGCCTGAAATTAATTGTCCAAAATGATGAGCGTGAATGGTTTATTGTATTTGTGTCCAGAGCCCATCCAAACAATGATCAGGCCACTAAAATGGCAAAGAAAGTATATGCCAAACTTGAAGTTGATTTCAGCTCCAAGAAGAGGGAAAGGTACACTTGCAGCTCTCTGCAGCTTGTGCATATTCTAATTGATGTCATGACTAGTGTTTATGCTGCTGCGAATGACTTTAGCATTGAAATAACGCTGTATGGGTAGGACTTAAGTCTTGGGTTTTGGCTAGACAATATGTTGAAAATTTGCTGTAATTTTCTGCTCATCTTAGGGTTGTTAGTTTTATATTCTGCCATTCCTAAGACTTGTTTCCTTTGTACATTAAGCATTTTTTACACTTAGCAAAGAACTTGATACTGGGATGTTCCACACATGTTGCGAACCTTTGGAAAAGAAAAATGTGGTGAAACTTCGAAAAAGTAGCACCCTCAGGAAACAGGTTTTTGGCTTTTCCTTTGTCTTTTCTGATATTCTAATCACTTAGGTGCTGCAAATTTGACGTACATGGTCCTGAAGCAAATTTTTGGGAAGACTTAGAGTCCAGGATTATGGAGTCTATCAGAAATACATTGGATAGACGTATACAATTCTATGAGGAGGAGATACGCAAGCTTAGTGAACAGCGATTCATGCCAATTTGGAACTTCTGTAATTTTTTCATTTTGAAGGTTTGGTCCTCTTTTGAAAGCTCGAGAATATGGTTATTGCTGATATTGATCCAGGGATAAACGTTATGATTTTCCGTTCTTTTGTTTTTCTAGTATTTTATATCTGAATATTTTGAAAGAAATGTAACCTCACCGGAGAGGCCCTAACTTAAAAATCTATTTTGTCCTTTGAGCGATATAATCCTAATTAACTATCACAATGTTTTAGCTATCAAAAAGATATATATTTTAAGATTATTTTTTAAGTCGTTTAATGCTTCATTTTTCTTTTCCTTAGGAAAGCTTGGCTTTTATGTTTGAAATGGCTCATCTTCATGAGGATGCCTTGCGTGAATATGACGAACTAGAATTGTGCTACTTGGAAACAGGTATGAAATATATATGCCAGTGTCTTAAGTGTCTATTTGTCTTGATTTTTCTCTTCTATTCTATATTTTTTATTTCTATTTATGTTTCCAAGCAGCTGTATGATTTTGTGAAATAACCTATTTCTTTGTTTCGATTTCTGAACTCTTGAAAACAATAGAGTTGAACTTATCAAATATTTGGTTTCTAGTAAATTAAGGGTGGGAAATTAGGTAAGCATTCAATGCATACAAGCTTATAAACAAGAATCCCTTGTTGTAATGTGAGTAGTACTTATAGTCAAATTCTGTTATTTATGTATTACTTAAATTTTGTCTACAGATTTCTTACTTTGAAATTTGGCAGCCCCAAAATATTAATTGTGGCAGATTGTTCATGTGATATGTGTGCATATATCAGTTTTTTTTTTCCTTTTCCTATTTTCCAGATGACTGGGTAGATAGGATATATGAAGGCATTTGTTGTAATGCGAAATTTATGATTAGTAATTATTAACGTTTGATCTTGAAATGCTTCTTTGGCCTGTGAATTTTGGTAGTTGCTTTTGGCTAGAGCACTTCTTAATCCTATTCAATATATAAATGCAGTTAATACTGGTGGGAAACGTAGGGAGTTCGGAGGACTAGACCATGGTGATGATCAGGCAGTGCTGCTCATTCCCGGAAACAAATCATTGACACAGATTGTTCAAGATGACTCATTCAGGGAGTTTGAATTCAGACAGTATCTCTTTGCCTGTCAATCAAAGGTGGGCACTATCTCTTTGTGACTTTAAATACGTTACATCATACAGTCCTACTTTGAGAACAATTTCCTTTAAAATGAGTTTGTGTCTATTGTTAATTTTTAGAATGTTGCCAAAATGCCGTTCTTAGTGTGTTATTGAATTCTATGGTTAATTGATCAACAGCTATTGACTGTATTACCTTGCATTTATAACAATTTCCAAATGATATTGTTTACCCTTTCTTGAAATGCTCTATGGGTGATTCTTTATTTTCATTTGTTTATTAGTTTCAAATTGTAGTTGACATGTCTGTGGTTGTGCATAAACTGTGTCTCTCTAATTAACTTGCAGCTCTTATTCAAGCTGAATCGTCCTTTTGAGGTTGCTTCTAGGGGTTATTCATTTATAATTAGTTTCTCGAAAGCCCTGGCATTACATGAGGTATTTGATAATGTTTGTTTCTGTCATCTACATTTTTTTCACTGTTTTATTTTTCCTTTATTTAGTCTTAATCCTCTCCTCTTGGAATTCTTGTAGAGTATATTACCCTTTTCTATGCGTGAAGTTTGGGTAATCACTGCATGCTTGGCTTTAGTTGATGCAACCAATTCTCAATATAAAGAAGGAAATGCCGCCCCTGAGATAGAAAGGGAGTTCTATCGCCTTCAAGGTGATCTTTACTCGCTATGTAGGATTAAGGTAATTTTTTATAGCTTATTTTGAATAATAAAGGGATTTCGTTTGTCATATTGTTGAAGAACCACTGAAACATATTGATGATTGTGGCAGTTCTTGAGGCTTGCATATCTAATTGGATATGGAACAGAGATAGAAAGGAGTCCTGTTAACAGGTATGAGTTCAATTTTTGGAGATCAAATCCACTTTTGACTTTCCTTGAATTTGGTTACTTTTTTCGTAATTTAAAGAAAAGCTAGTTATGTGGTGGAGGCTGATTTTCTCACTATCTAATTGTATTATTCCTTTCTTTTGAGCAGTGCTTCTCTGAGCATGCTGCCGTGGCCCAAGCCTGCAGTTTGGCCTTCTGTTCCAGATGATGCTTCCTCTGAGGTGCTTCTGAAAGAAAAGGCAAGTTATTATTTCACATTTGTAAAGCTCATACAACCAGCAAAAGGGCACATCTTTTTAAAAAAATAAAAATAAAAACCCCAAATCATGTTAGTACATATTTATATGTTTACTTTCAATCGAACAAGTAGTGTAGGGCTTCTTTTTTTTCCCCCCAATTGTGTATTTTCAACATTAATAACATTATATTCAAAGTGTAAAACCTTTTGACGTGGATATTGATTTATTAATTAAAAGATCAACAATGGAATATACTAACAGAACAGGGATTTATAAGGGGAAAAAAAAAGGGTGTGACTGCAATAATGGCCTGTCCTTTTTCAGTGAGCTTGTTCAAGTTAGAAACTTTAAATAGATTAAGTTAGCAGCAGTAACATCTTTCTATTTCTCCATGCTTCAAATCCACATAAAAATGTTGTTTCTTATTGATCTTACCTTTTCTTGCTAAAACTTTGACTAAGCGGCTGTTTTTTTTTTTTTTTTGAAGTATATAAAGTGAAGGTGCTTTATGGTCCTACCATTGGAAGAGTAGTATTTTTCGAGATTTTGTGAAAGCAGCCAATGAATGTTCTCATAGTTATAGGCTTCATGCATTATGCCACTATATAGTCCATTAATGTTTCTTTCACTTTTAATCAGCTATATTTTACTTATTTGGTTCAGATGATTCTGCAAGAAAATCCTAGAGTCAAGCACTTTGGCATTCAGAGGAAACCCTTGCCACTTGAACCTACTGTCCTTATGCGTGAGGCAAATCGGCGGAGGGCTTCCCTTTCTGCTGGAAACACATCAGAGATGTTTGATGGCAGACCAGGCTTTGCTGATGGGTAAGCAAATCTCAAGAGTCAAGGGAAATGTTGCTTTAGCAATTTTTTGAAGATGAGTTACTATTAGATTGAAAGTTTTTCTTTTCAAGAAATTGTTTACTTTTGGTTTGCTTTTTGCTTTTCATGTTGCCATTTTTTTTTTGGTAATTAAAAGTTTTTATGTCAAGTAAATGTATGCATGCTGACAGATCAGCTTCAGATGTATCATCAAAGACGCCTGTGTCAAATAAAGCACAATCAATTTCGATGTCACGTAATTACTCGTCTCCTGGAAATTTCGAGGGCTCAATTGATCGACCTATGAGACTTGCTGAAATTTTTGTTGCCGCTGAACATGCTTTGAAACAAACAATTTCAAATCCTGATTTGCAGAAAACTTTGTCATCTATAGAGGACTTTGAGGTATCAAACTGAGGCTACATGCAACTGCACCGTTCATGTTTACACCTTTTTTTGGGGGGGGGGGGGAAGGGGATTGACAGAGGGGAAGATAATATCTTCTTCAGTGTCCTTGCTAGTTGAATCAGATTTACCGGACAATCTCTCTGTCCACTCAGAAGATTTTGAGTCCTTAAAAAAATAACAAAAGTTATACTAAAATTACATTCTCCTTTGGTTATCACTTAGAAGTATCTAGTTAGACGTTAGATCTTTAGTCATTCTATAGGCCAGGATTTATTTGACTGATGTTGGGCACTGATATTCAATATTTAATCTCCTCATTTTGTCTCATTAATTCCTATTTGGGTTATGGCAGCAAAAATATATGGAGCTCAGTAAAGGTGCTGCTGACAATTACCATCGTTCTTGGTGGAAAAGACATGGAGTTGTCCTTGATGGTGAAATTGCAGCTGTCTGCTTTAAGCGTGGGAACTTTGACCTGGCTGCAAAGTCATATGAGAAGGTGTGCGCTCTTTATGCAGGTGAAGGATGGCAAGATTTATTGGCTGAAGTCCTGCCCAATTTAGCTGAATGTCAAAAGATACTCAATGACCAAGCTGGCTACCTATCATCTTGTGTGCGATTGCTTTCACTAGATAAAGGTTTATTCTCAATGAAGGAACGCCAAGCTTTTCAGTCAGAAGTTGTTAGTCTTGCACATAGTGAAATGGAGCACCCTGTTCCTCTTGATGTATCATCATTAATTACATTTTCCGGAAATGCCGGGCCTCCTTTGGAGTTGTGTGACGGGGATCCTGGTACCTTATCTGTAAATGTTTGGAGTGGCTTTCCTGATGATATAACTCTTGATTCTCTTAGTCTCACTTTGATGGCTACGTATAATGCTGACGAAGGTGGTAAGGTATGGTTTCTAGGACAAGATGATGTTACCATGTTTTAAGCTATGTCATGGCATGATATGACTTGGTTATTTGATGCATATTTCAGTTAAGGAGCTCTAGTGCCACTGTACTAAAGCCTGGCAGGAATACAATCACCTTTCCTTTACCCCCACAGAAACCTGGTTCTTATGTCTTGGGAGTTCTTACTGGACACATCGGACACTTGACTTTTAGATCTCATAGTTTTTCCAAGGGAGCTCCAGCTGATAGCGATGATTTCATGAGCTATGAGAAAACGACCCGGCCTATCCTGAAGGTGCTCTCTCGGATTTAAAGTACTGTCTCTTGTATTAATAAGGGTTAATAACAGTTGAGGATGATAATCTTTGTAATCATTTCAATAAAGTCAACTATTTTTAAATGTTAAAAGTATACCTTGGTGAAATTCACGACTGTCAGATCAGGAAGTCTGTTTATTCTTTAGTTCTATTTCTTCAATCTTCTGATCAAACATTCTATTTACTTAGGTTTCCGAACCAAGACCCCTAGTTGATCTCTCAGGAGCTATATCATCTGCCTTGCTGATTAATGAAGCTCAGTGGATTGGAATTACAGTACAACCTATAAACTACTCCTTGAAGGGTGCTGTCATGCATATTGATACTGGTCCAGGTCTGAAGATTGAAGAGTCGCATCTTATTGAGATGGAGAGCTGCAGAAATGCCGCTCAGATTTCCATTGATATGGCAAACTCTGGTGATGCTAGGGAAGATAGTTCTATGGCTGCTAAGAAAGACTTTGAGCAGCTAAGTCTTCTCAATGGTAAAATAGAGTTTCCAGATTGGGCCAGTGATGTGACCTCAATTCTATGGATTCCTATTCGTGCTATTGATGATAAGCTCGCAAGAGGGTCATCTTCAGGTCTTGGAAAAAAAAAAGAACAGAAAAGTCTGATGGTTTTAATTTTGAGTACATGTTTGTTTTGTGTGCAAAACTTATGTTTGACCACACTTGCTGCATCTGATGTCTGGATCATTTATGTTATGTTGCATGCTGTGGCAGGGGTTCCACAGAGACAAAGTATTGTGGATGGAATGAGGACAATAGCTCTGAAACTTGAGTTTGGAATATCGAAGAACCAGGTCTATGACAGGTATTATTTTTTCTTGTATTTTTATTTTTAGTTTTTTAG
>JBBYHO010000001.1:12776557-12790560 GCA_038382025.1 Adansonia gregorii | reverse complement strand
TCTTTTTCTTTTAGTATTTTTGAAGAAACGCTTTAACACCGTTAAACAGATATTAATTAAGTGTAACGCACCAAACGGTCCCTACAATTTAACTTGTGGAGGGAAGACCGTTAGCTTTATCGCCGTCAACACCCACACCTCCAAAGCCGCGTAAAAGTGGGTCCCTTTTGATCGTTTGGCCCCAGCGCATCAACTATCCTCCTCCAAAGTTCCAACTAATTTTATTACTAAAAATTGTCTTCTTTCACTTCAAAATTTTAATTTTCCCCATTAATTTATTAAGTTAAACATACGTACAATAGTTTAAAGCTTCACTTGCAGGACTCTCATGGAGCTTTTTGATATTATAATTAGCAGAGTTTATTAAAAGCTACTAAGAACTCAAAAAGTTTCAAAGCTTCCCCCTCTCCCCCCCCATTGTACTGTGAAAGAGTGAGAAAGAAATATAAACAGCTGATTTTTTCTTATGGGAAGTGATTCATTCCCAGGCTGCTTAAGATACATTGAAAATTTACCATTTTTTTCTTTCTTAATTTCTTCTAAACTGGTGGGGTCCTCTTAGTTTTCTCTGTAAATGACAGCCTAAACAACAGCCTGGAAAAGTTGGGTTATATGCTGATGTTCCTGCTACACTTTCTTTTTTATTTGTTAAAGGGTTCTTTTTTTCTTGGTGACAATCATGTTATCTCAATTCTCAACTGCATTTTTCTGTCTTTGAGAAAATCCAAAAAGACTGTAAACTCAAAAACCCATCTCATGGAATAGCTGGTTGTTTCCCATTTTGGCTTCATTTGTGAGGTAAGGGCATTGATGAAGTTTTGATCTTCGAAGTATATTTTATGTAAATTTTTGCATTGGCTTGTAATGTTTCAGATTGTAATTGCATTAGCGTTCGGGTTTAATTAGATCTGAGGTTTGGAAACTCATGAACTTTGGGTGGGGGGTTGTATTATTGGGATTTTAAGGAGTTTTTGAGGTTAATTCTTTTAGAGTTTTGTGGGATTTTGGGGTTTCTTTAGATCTTAGTTTACTGGGAGTCCGGCAGTCTTTTTGATGCATTCTCGTTGATGCTTTGTTGAGTTGGGAACTTTGGAATTATTATTAGGCATTTGAATCGTCGAAAAAGTTGAAGATGAAAGTAAGGAATTGGGTGGCTTTGGTGTTGACTGTTGTTTTGTTTGAGTTTTTGGGATATGGAATACAGGCCTCATTCACTCCTGCTGATAACTACTTGATTGTTTGTGGTTCTTCACAAAATGTTACGTTCCAAGGTAGAACTTTTGTTCCTGATTCGGGCCATTCTTCACTTTCCTTAAAGAGTGGAAGTTCTTTTGTTGCTAGTTCTAATTCTAGTGCTCCATCTTCGATATATCAATCGGCTAGAATTTTCTCCGGCATTGCTTCTTACAAGTTCCATATCACGCAAGAAGGTCGGCATTGGGTCCGGCTCTACTTTTATCCTCTTCCAAAATCAGGCCAAAGCTTGACATCTTCTCCGATAACAGTTGTCACTGATGATTTTGTGCTCTTGAACAACTTCACTTTCAAGAACTATAATGGTTCTTTTTTGTTCAAGGAGTATGCAATCAATGTGACTTCAGATACTTTGACTCTTACCTTTGTTCCTTCGAACAATTCAGTTTCGTTTGTTAATGCAATTGAAGTTGTCTCCATCCCAGATGCAGTCTTGCCTGATCAGGCATTAGCTCTGAATCCGTCTGCCCCCGTTAGTGGTCTTTCAGAATTTGCCATGGAAACTGTTTATCGGTTGAACATGGGAGGGCCTTTGATCACTCCTCAGAATGATACCCTTGGAAGAACATGGGAGAATGATGAGAAATATCTCCATGTGAACAGTTCTGCTTTGAATATTTCAGTCAATCCTGCTTCTATCAAATATACGACTTCCGTTACACCAGAAACAGCACCAAATTGGGTCTATGCCTCTGCTGAAGCCATGGGTGATGCAAATGTACCTAGCATGAACTTCAACGTAACTTGGGTCTTCTCTGTTGATCCAAACTTCAGGTACTTAGTTCGGGCACATTTTTGTGATATCTTGAGTTCGTCTCTCAACAGTTTGGTTTTCAACCTATACATAAATGATGATATTGCTGTTCCAAGTCTTGACCTCTCAACGTTGACTGGCGACCTAAATGTGCCTTACTATAGGGACTTTATTTCCAATTCTTCAGCAGAATCCGAAACTTTGACTGTTAGTATCGGTCCAGATTCAGCGGCAGACATAACTAATGCAACTATGAACGGATTGGAGATTATGAAAATCAGCAATGATGCGGGAAGCCTGGATGGGCTTTCTTCTGTTAAGAGTCTCTTTCCGAAATCATCCTCGAAGAAGAACAAGACAGGGATAATAGTTGGCTGTATCGTTGGAGCTGTAGCTGCTGTGGCATTAATTGGATTCTGCTATTGTTGCCTGGCATCACGGAAGTCAAAAACTGCTCACCAAGGACATCCATGGTTGCCTTTGCCTTTATACGGAAACTCTCTTACAATGACCAAAATGTCCACAACATCGCAGAAGAGTGGAACAGCAAGCTGCATCTCATTGGCTTCCTCCAATCTCGGCCGGTTCTTCTCCTTTCAAGAAATCCTTGATGCTACCAACAAATTTGATGAGAGCCTACTTCTTGGTGTTGGTGGATTTGGAAGGGTATACACCGGAACACTTGAAGATGGGACTAAAGTTGCTGTCAAAAGAGGTAACCCCAGATCTGAACAAGGTCTTGCTGAATTCCGCACTGAAATTGAAATGCTATCTAAACTTCGCCACCGCCACCTTGTCTCTCTTATTGGGTATTGTGATGAAAGATCTGAAATGATTCTTGTTTACGAGTATATGGCTAACGGACCCCTTAGAAGCCATCTTTATGGAACAAATCTACCTCCTCTATCATGGAAGCAGCGACTTGAAATATGCATTGGGGCTGCTAGGGGACTTCATTATCTCCACACCGGTGCAGCCCAAAGCATTATTCACCGAGATGTGAAGACAACAAACATTCTCTTGGATGAGAATTTTGTAGCCAAAGTAGCAGATTTTGGTCTCTCAAAAACTGGTCCAGCTTTAGATCAGACACATGTGAGTACTGCTGTTAAGGGTAGCTTTGGTTACCTTGATCCTGAATATTTTAGAAGGCAACAACTCACGGAGAAGTCCGATGTGTATTCATTTGGGGTGGTTCTGATGGAAGTGCTGTGTACTAGGCCAGCTTTGAATCCTGTTCTCCCAAGAGAGCAAGTTAACATTGCGGAGTGGGCAATGACCTGGCAGAAGAAAGGCATGTTGGATCAAATCATGGATTCTAATCTGGTGGGGAAAGTGAATCCAGCTTCTCTTAAGAAGTATGGAGAGACAGCAGAGAAGTGCCTGTCTGAGTACGGCATTGATAGGCCATCAATGGGAGATGTTTTATGGAACCTTGAATATGCTCTTCAGCTGGAGGAAACCTCATCAGCACTAATGGAACCTGATGATAACAGTACGAACCATATCCCAGCCATTCAGTTGACACCACTTGAGCCATTTGATAACAGCGTAAGCATGATTGATGGAGGAAATTCTGGCACTGATGATGATGCTGAAGATGCTGCTACAAGTGCAGTATTTTCACAACTAGTAAATCCTCGTGGAAGATAGATGACAATTGGTCCTGCCTGGTGATTTTAGCCAAATGGACATCCTGCTCAAAATTTGGTTTGTCCTTGCCGGCTTGCCTGAGAATTCTTGGAAATAATCCCAAGAGATTGAATGAAGGTTTATTTCTTATTACAACTATTCTGTTCTTTTTCCTCAATTTTTTATTCATAATATATTTAGTTTGTAATATAGTTGAGTGATGGCTACCAATCAATCCATCCAAAATTTGCATGTAATGTACCTTAAATATGCCGGTCTTGTTGATTTAATTCATCTGGGTTCCAGATGCTCATGTTCTTATTTTACAGATACCATATAAGGAATATCTTACTTGTCTTTTGTTCACTGCACGAGTTTTTAATTTAAGGCATGCTTTACTAATTCAGCTGCTGAACTGACTTGCAATGTTGGAAATTCCTTGCCTTTCATTGTGATTTCAAATTCTGGTTGTATAAAGACTAGTTTTCCGGGGCTTATCTGCAAAATTGATCCCCAGGCTGCCTCTGGTATTATTAAATTGCAGAACTTGTTTGATGAACTGCTAAACTAGATTTACTAAGGGAAAGTCATTTCCACAGGAACACAAACTGAGCATATCCTTAAACTGCTAGCCAACTTTTCATTATTATTTCTTAAGAACAAGATTTTAATTATTTTCTGAGTATCTGAAATCCCATGATTTATTTCCTACAAACTATGCCATTCCCACTAGAGGCTGCACTGGTGCAGTCCAGAGTGTCAAAGTTCATCAACAGTGATTCTCCTTGGTCCAAAACTCCTACGGGAGAGAATATACAGGAATAACAATCCGCAGAGAGAAGTGATGAGGTCCTGTATTTGTCTTCCCCTCCCACTATTGGCATTGCCGTGCCTAGCTTCGCAGGGTTTGCGAAGTCCGGCTGATAAGTCCTGCCAAGTACTCCTTCAACCTTAGAAGATAAACCATAGAATTTGAATTGCACTTCCAAGTGAGCAAAACAGTCATCAGAGGGTATTTGGTAGTTATGGATCCGGTCATCTTCCCTGGTCACTGGTACCACATTGACTGAAATCTCAGCAATATCAGGCAAAGTCACTAAGACACTATTCTTTTCAGATGTTCTCTCTACTGTAAGGTCGCTTTCCGGGGATTGCCAGGACAATAGATGGCCTTTTGGTACGACAATATCCTTCCCATTGTAAGAAAACTTGAGGTGATTAAATTCCTCATCCCAAGTTGCTGCATGTTTGGCCTCAAGAGAGAAGGTTTGGGAGCCAAAGAGGACACCAATGGCTTGGATCCAAGTATAGTCCCGGGTTCTGCCCGCCGGCCTGAGGCCAATGAACCTGGCATTGATTTGGAGGTTGAGATCTGATACCAAGCTGAAATGCTGGTTGCTCTTCCCATGGAAGTAGAACACGATGCCATCTCCACCAATGAATCTGGGGTCCAAGCATGCTGCTCCAGGGGCATTGCAGTTTGGTTTCTTATCTATAATCCCACCAAAAAAAAAAAAAATGAGACGTTTTAAGAACTTAAAAACCCTCATCAAAGTAAAGTTTATCATAAAAAAGATTAATGGGCTTTTGTATTTCTACTTTTGCATTCAGCTTTGCATACGGGGGAATCACAATTAACGTAGCAAACTTTGGCCTTTGGGTCTAACGGCTTTGAGGATGGGCATTGAGCAGGGCATGTCATAATCCTGAGAAAGCAAGGACTCCGGCGTAAAAAGCAAGTCTTACGTTCTGCAACATCTTTCGCATGAACCTGCACCAGTGCTGACATCAAGAGCAACGAAATAATCAACGACGAACCATTGCCAAAGGTTTTCATTTTCTGTAAAATGGCTAAAGCTCCAGAAGGTAGCCTTAAAATTTAAAATCCAAACTTTCAGAGATTTTATTCACTCTTTTGTGAATCTTTACTTGTTCTAGAATTTAGCAACTTTTGAAGCAGGAACGTGGCCTCATTGGATTAGTTGCAGGATTTGTACATCTTGGTCAAAGCTTCGAAATTCGTAACTGTGATTTAAAATTTGACAGCTCAAAGTCTCCTATTATGCTCATGGATTGTTACACTAGAATCAAGTTTTTGGTCAAGCTAAGCCCATGAACTGGCATGGCGTAAATGCATTTCTAAACTTCATTGCTGGGCTTTTTAGCAAAGTTAAAACCTTGTACTGGGCAATGTCAAACAGGACAAGATAACGCAAGATTAATCTAATCCAATGGGAAAAAACTCAAACTCTATACTATCCTGAATTAGAAGTTATGTATAAAAATATTATTTGATTGCAAATCACTTCATTTCAATCTTCCGTCGGCTTGTTTTTAATATACATATTTGATCACGAAGCCTTCTCTAATAACGTTTTGGCCGTTTTTTCATATGAATTAAACAAAAATCAACTGTCTCATAGACTGACAAATATGGTTTGACTTTGAACTAAATCAGGTTCCTTTCCTTTAAAGTAATGTTTTTTTTTTAAGTAAAGATTTTCTAATTGCTTAATTCATTTTTTTTATTATTGTTTTATAGATATCGATATTTTAAACTTCGGAAACGAGCCTGAGAAACTGCCATGGAAAATAAACTGTTTATTACTAAAAGGTAGTTTTTATCCGCATCATGTAGTAAGACATTGGTAAATTATAGATAATATAAGATAATTACAAAAAAAGGATTAGACTGCAATTAGAATTGTTCTTTTGTTGTAAGATAGATCTGTTAAGGGATAACTAGCTCACCTAACTCGACTTGTATTAGGTCGGACTTGAAAATAATATTTAGTGATTTGAGTTTGCTCGAATCACTATTCAAATAAAAAGTATATTTTTTAAAATTTAATTATAAAATATATAAATATTAATATAAAATAATATTTTAATATTTTTTTTAAAATAATAATAAGTCTACGGGCTGTAGATTTGAAAAAAAAAAATTCAAATCGCGATTCAACCCACAAATACCTCCATTCAATCTTATGAAGAAGCTGAGCTTCTTAGAGGAAATCCATTGCTCAAGAATCCAACATCTGTTAGTGTGAAAAGAAGATGAAATGGCTTGAAAGATACCAGGGTGTTATTTAAGCACAGCCTTTAAATGTAAATGAGCTTTTCCGCCAAATTCTTCCCTAATTTTGTTGTTGTTTTATGTGGTTTATACTTTAAAGGTGGGATGATGATGTGATCTTCAAGAGCCAGACCAATTTATTATTTTTAAAGTAATACATCGATGAATGTCCGGACTTCGGCTCGGAGTTATTGAAGAAGGAGCTGCCTGATGTTAGTCTCATCGACGCGACCAATTTTAAAATAGTTTGGAGTTTCAAGCAACACTACTTGCATTAAATGATAATCAATAACAATTGATCACCAACAACATTAATTAAGGTTTTGAGTTACCAATTAAGTCATGCACGCAACGCAGACATATAAAACAGAGAAGTTACATAAAAGACAACATAGTATCCAAATACATGAATGAAGCACCATTCTAAGATGAAAATAATTCAATTATTGTCCGACAGAAGCTATTGATTAAGCTTCTATTATTTAATTGATAACAGCTATCATTCGTTCGTTCTTTTATTCATTCATTGTAGGACTTAATTACTTCTTGCAAACAATTCCATATCCTGCTGAAGCCCCACGGGTGCAGTCAAGAGTAAGATATTCAGTCACTGATGCGTTTGAATTTGAACCACTTTCCGGCGAGAACAAGCAAGTTGAGCAATCTGCAGAAAGAAGTGAAGTCGTCCTGTAATTATCTTCACCGCCTACAACTGGCATTGCCACACCGGGTTTGGCGGGGTTCTCGAAATCAGCCCTGTAAGTCCTGCCAAGCACCCCATCAACTTTAGGGGAAAGACTAAAGAACCTAAACTGAACTTCCAAATGAGCAAAGCAATCGTCGGAAGGTACTTTGTAGTTGTGGATTCTGTCATCTTCTTTGGTCACTGGAACTACATTCACCATAATCTCTGCACTATCTTTTAATGTTACGATGACGCTGTTCTTGTTTGCTACTCTCTCCACTTTCACTTCTTTTTCTGGGTTGTACCAACTGGCGAGAGCACCTTCTGGAACGACTAGTTCCTCACCGTTGTAACTGAACTTTAGATGGTCTACTTCACTGTTCCATTTTGCAGCCTTCGTGGCCTCAATGGAGAAGGAGTGAGAGTTGAATAGGATTCCAAGTGCTTGAATCCAAGTGAAGTCCCTGGTTCTGCCTGCAGGACGATGGCCAATGAATCGGCCATTGATTTGGAGGCTGCTATCGGATACCAAGCTGAAATGCTCATTGCTTTTTCCATGGAAGTAGAAGACAATGCCATCACCACCAATGAAACGAGGATCATAGCATGCTGATCCAGGACTATTGCAGTTTGGTTTGCGATCTAAAATCATGAAAAACAGAAAAATTTTTGAAATGATGTCAATATAACTTTCACGTTTGATATGTTCCGAGACACTTTAAAATGAACCAGAAGCCGGTGGTCTTACGTTTGCAATGTGACTTGCAGATAGGCGAATCACAGTTAACATAACAAACTTTAGCGTGGCGGTTTTCATAGCTTGTGCTAGGACATTCATTAGGACATTCTATGTGCCTTCCATGACATCGGCTTCTTGGATTACTGCAGTAGACAGAACCTGCTTTTGCTTGAATCAAACCTGAAACAAAGATGATCAGAAAGATAAAAGTAGAGCTGCTTCTTATCTCCATAGTTAAGTTTATCAGAAAGAAAAAAGGATTAATATGATGAAATGATGCAATAATCCAAGTTCTATAGTCCCTATATATATAGAATTCTAACTGCCATGCTCCTTCTATTTTCCATCTTCTTTTTACTTGCAAATGTTGTCTTAATCTTTAACTAAATTTGAAGCATGAACATGGTGTCGGTAGGAACTTTTTGAATACATATAATTTTAAATATAATGCGACTTAAATATGATTACTCTATGCCTTTTTTCTGCCAAATTCACTGTGCAACTACAATAATCTTGAATTAACTTTATCTGAGATTAAGAACTATTTTGAAAGCAAATGGGGTGTCGTTTTGACTTTTTGTTTAATTACTTACGATGGCAAAGTCCTCAGACGGGATGCTTTGATCTCAAGGCTTTTACTCCGGATTGAGAAATGTAATGGAGTATATCAATAAAGGACAAAAACTGTTACTTTGAGTGCAAAAGCATTTTAATACGTTCCTTTACTTTCTTCTAAAACGGTACAACCTATCTTTAACTTACGCTCGAGGGAGTCAGCTTCGTATCTCAAAGATAAAATATGCATGGAACTTAGTTTAATTTAATTGATTTATACGAATATTTTTTAAAATATTATTATATAAAAATAATAAAAAATAAAAATATTTTATATTAAATTTTAAATTATTAATTAAAAATAATAAAAATTAAAAAATATTTTATATATTATTATATGTTATATAATACATCATATCTAATATATATTATATATAATATCTATCTATACATACACGCTATGATTTTTGAGTCTTTAGAGACTATTGTGATATTTTCTTAATATATTAGGGATGTACATGTAATCTAATACCTTTGAGACAATTATGGTATTTTTTTTAATATATTAGATATATATTTATAATCTAATACCTTTAGGACTATTGTATTATTTTTTTAATATATGAAGGATATATTTATAATCTAATGACTAAAATGAGTTTTATATGACACATGTTATTTCTCTCTCTCTCTCTCTCTCTCTTTGGTTTTCTGTTCATGGCAATGGATGCGAGAAAAAGGAGAGAGGAGAAGAAAGAAAGACAAAAAAAGGGGAAGAGAAGGAGAGGAAAAGAAAAAAATTGGTGTTTATATTTATATTATTTTTTATTTTTAAAATATTATAATTTTTTATGTTTTAATAATTTATGTTATTTTATTTATACTTTTATATATTCATTTATTTATATATTTTTTGTATTGTGTTTTAATTATTTTTATATATGTCGTATTCGTATTTTTTATATGTTTAAAGTATTATAAATTTATATATAAAATTTTCACATTAGTTAGTCATTTATGTATATTTGACATGTTCATCTATTCGTGTTATATTTATATTATTTTTGTATCATGTTTATACTATGTCTCAATTTAAAACTGACATCTATATTACACATGTAAAAAATCCAATGTTATATATTTTAAAGGGGTTAGTCTAAATGAAAACTTACGTATTTGATTTGTTATTTATATTCAACTTGCTTGATAAAAAATTTATTTTATTAATTATTTTTAATTTTTTGATCATATATTTAAAATGGTTGATCCATTGATCCTCTTCGCAAATATATATGTCAATTTAGAATTAGTTTATTAATTATTTTTAGTTTTTTATATTTAATTTTTATTTTTATTAAAAGATTAATTTTCGCCGTAACTCACTGGTTGATTTAGAATTGATACTCGGCCTGCTTGAAAAAAATAACAAATTACTTTATTAATTATTTTTAGTTTTTATATTTAACTTTTTTATTTGATTTTTAAATGAAGTATGTAAAGAAGTTACTCTGTACGTGACCTATGAGTCTATTTATGACATATATATGACAAGCACAAAATAAAATTATTTTATTGATTGATATTTTTATTTTTTTTTTAGATGATATATTTAAAGGGTTGATCTATAGGTTGACTTACGACTTAATTTAAGATCCGCACTCAACCTGTTTGGTAAAAAAAATTAAAATTTTTATTTTATTAATTATTTTTATTTTATTTTTAAATAATGTAGTTAAAGAGTTGGTTTGCATATAAACTCGCGGATCAATTTAGAATCTATAACAAATCTGCTAAAAAATAAAATAAAAATTTATTTTATTAATTATTTTTATTTTTATTTTAGAAGTTTATTTAAAGGGATCAATCCATGTGTTAACTTGAAAGGTCAGTTTCGGATTAATACTCAAGCCGGCTAGTGAAAAAAATTTAAAGACATTTATTTTAATTTTAATTTTAAATAATGTATCTAAAGTGATTGATTCATACTTTGACTCATGGATCGATTTAAAATCCATATCAAATTTAAATAAATATCATTTAATAAAAATTTAAAAACTTAAAAAATCTTATTAATTATTTTATTTTTAAATAATATGTTTAAAATAATAAATTTATTCAATAACTTTAAATTAATTAAAATTTATATTTAATTTTAAATACATATTTATTATTTAATAAAATTTAATTTATAATTAATTTTTAATTAATAATAATTAAAATTTATAAAATAAAAATAACCCTACAACGAAGCAGGGCATATCATTAGTTATTATTATTATGCTAAGCCAAATAATAGATGACTATCCTTTTTCATTAAATTGAAAAACGTTAATACTTGATTTTCACGATGTAAGAGTGTGATGATGATTCTGTCAGCCCTTTTTTCGGATAATCCTATTCTTACCCATAGATATAGCTTCAATCTACTTAACTCATGGCGCTTTCCATTTTTTTTTCTTCGGCATTTTTTTTTTGATAAACAAAGACTTTCCATTAAGAACTGCAATCAGCATCAAATTGAATGCATTCTTTTTTTGTATTTTTATTGCGTGTTGAATCAATTAATTTCACTAAATGCTACGTATCATTAGCACAAGCATGAGATGGCCAGCATATATAGTAAAATCAAGCAAAAACCCAAATTGAAACATCACATGAACAAGCAGTCAGGAGCTAGCTTGACCATCAAAAGAAACCGAAGTGATGATTCCACAAGAATCGCAGGCTAATTAAAAGTCTCAAAAACCCATGATCATGAGCCCTTAAGAACTATTTATTGCCCACACATATAGCACACTGCATATGGTGAACAAAGTAGTATTGAGAACATAAATCATGGGCACGTTGTGCAACCTGATGATCTGGTTTGGCAAATTATTAATTAGCTACGTATATAAATACACAAATATATTCCCATTACAATTTCACCAACGGATCCTACAGCTTTCCCACCACATTCAAGGTACAGGTGGAATCGCATGGCAGTTTTGAATGACCGACGGGCACTTTTTACGCTTAGGAGGAGGAGGTGGTGGTGGTAGTTGTGTTCGAAGAGTTGGTAGTGGAGATCTGCAATGTCCGAAAGGATTATATCGGCCACACCGAAATCCAGGTACTTCAGCCTTAGAGCCTGGCTGAGGATTATAAAAGGTATCTTCTGCAAAATTAACGGCTATATGTATAATTCACGTTATAATCAAAATCATTCATATATACAAAATCTATGCAATCAGATATTTAATGAACGGGAAGAACCGACTTCGTTTCTTCATATACATTAAAATTTATTTCATTGCATTTATAATTTTATGAATTTGAATATGTTGAAGTGTTAAATTGTCATCCTAAAAGAATTGGAAATAGTGTAAAAGTATTGGCTGATCTTACCCTTCTCGACCAGCTCTCGTGCCATGGTAAAAGTGGGAATAAAGAGAGTGGAAGCAATAAGAACGCATGCTATGAGAAAGAACGATTTCATTTTGGATATTAATTGTTAATTAGAAGGTAGGCTGGGTTAAGCATATGCTCTCTCTCGACCACTATTTAGGCCAAGATTTTAACTGCGTTGTGGCTAAAATGAAACGCACGCTTTTCAAAGATTACAGATAACTTTTTTGGATTTGATAACAATAATCAAATTCACTTTATACGAGAGCAAAATTGGCAGAGGGATAACTCATGAAATTTCCATGGCAAGGCATTAAATTTTTGGAGCCATTTTTCCACATAAAACAGCGAAATTGCAATTTTCTTAGAATATTTAGGAAGATTTTAGAGAGAAACTTAGCGGAGTGAGAGAATTCAGAATACTTGTTTTCATTCTATATAAACAAACACATATATGTATACATATATATATATATATGTATAATATAATTAAATTGTAATTGATAATACGAAAAGTATCTTGTTGAACAACTTGCATAAGTTTTCGTATACTGACCTCAAACTATATCTATTTTAAAGGTAAATAAACAATAATTATATAGTTTATATTTATATATATATATATATATATCCAATTACCATCGAGGCTATTAATTACTATACAATTTTTCTCAAATGGAAGATGGATTATTGACCCTAAGTCCATCAATATTGTCGTATTTAGATGTCACATCAACTAAAAAAGTTTTATTGAACAGTTCGAAGTCATGTAGGTCTAATTGAAACAAAACCATTGAAAGGGAAAGATTATGAATTGTGGAGAGTAGTTAAAAAAAAATTGATGCCTCTTTGGAAGAAATTTTAAGGATTTTTTTATATTCAATGTACTAACTAATATATAATTAAAACCAAAAGTGATTAGCCTTTTAAATTTTAAATTTTAATTAAAATTATTAAAATTTCTCTCATACTCTCTTATCTTTCTTTAACAAGGTGTCATTTTATAAAAAAATTACCACTACATCAAATATAAATTTATAAAAAGAATATTAGGGTACTAAATACAAATTAATAAAAAATTATGCTTCAGTTTGGATGAGATAGGTTTTATAGTTTAATAGAAGTGAGGTTAAAATTAAGTACAGTAAGTAACAGCGATGAGAGATGCTTGTCTAATAATATAAAGTCATCACGTTCACAAAAGTCTAAGCACAGGAGAAGATTCTTAAAAAAAAAAAAAATTGTGTTTTTCCCTTAGTTTGGGCTGTATAGTGTAAACAATCCATAGACCAAATTTGCGTACATAATTTGTAAAATATTATAAAAATTTTTAATAAAAAATTAAAAAAATTAAAAAAAATTAATAATTATTTTTAAAAATTAATTTCTTTTAAAGTTTTAGGATAAAAATTATCTTCAACTGTCATCTCCTAAAATCATTTTTCTGAAAAATATTAAAAAAATTTATCTTTGATAATATTAAATTCAGAATGACGCAACTATCTCTAATAATATTAAATTTAAGATAAAAATAATGTTCTTTTTAACCTATCTCTTTATCTTGTCTATAAGAATTTTTTATTTTATTTTATTTTTTACTTTAGTTATAAACTTTTACTATTTAAATACAGTTTTATTTTATAATTTTATAAATTTAATATGAAATTTTTTTGCCAATTTATGATATTATAGAAATCTTGGATCAATAATTACTGGTTAGCAAACTCATTCTTTTTCGATTTGAAATAAGTTTACTTTTCATGATTGAACTCGTAATTTATTTTATCATATATATATATATATATAGAGAGAGAGAGAGAGAGAGAGAGAGAGAGAGAGAGAGAGAGAGAAAGATTTGTAGAGAGACTTAATGGAGTGAACAAAAATCAGAACATGTTTTTGTTCTATGAACACATACCTG
>JBBYHO010000001.1:12743522-12755957 GCA_038382025.1 Adansonia gregorii | reverse complement strand
AATTATTGGTCAAAATAAAGAAAGGGAAATACATTGGTCGGAAAACTGTGGATTGATTCACTTCCAACGGCACGGTCAAACTGTATGTCAACCTGAAGCAGATACGTGGCACACTCTCAAAGATAACGGAAAGTACTGGTGAAAAACAAGGTCAAAATAGGCCGAGAAATTAAAAAAAAAAAACAAAATCTAGTTGGATTTGGACACTATTTCTACGGTATACGAGCGATGAAATTATGAGTACACAATCCAAAATTATTTCTTTTTTCAAAACTTGCCCAATGACAACAATTCTACAATTCTCCTTCAAGTTGTCATCCTTCAGTTCATCAAATGAAGAGTTTTGTGAAAAGCCACCCATTTGCTGTTACTCTGTAAAAGTACCCAATACTGAATCTTTGCAGCAAACAACGTTCAAGTTCGGAGCTTTTGGGAGGCAAAGATGGAGTTTTGGCGAAGTGGGTAAGGGAAAAGATGGGTTTTTTTTGAAAGAAGGGTGGAAGAGGAAGAGAAGAGTGTTTTTGGTGATGTTTAATCAAGGTTTTGGGTTTAATGGTGATGGTGGTACTAGTGAAGGCGGAGGTGGCGGTGGTGGTGGTGGGAAAATCGATAGTAACACTGCGAGGCTTCTGGGAAATATTGCTTTGGCTATTGGGTTGACCTATCTTTCAATGACTGGACAGCTTGGCTGGGTTTTAGATGCTATTGTTTCCATTTGGGTATTAATCCCCTCTCCTTTTATATATATGCATCCAAAATTTAGCTTTCTACTGTCTTTTTAGGCTTGAATTACAAGCATTCGGTAGATATAATTAGGGTTTATAATGTAAACCGTGAACTTCCCCTTCATGTTAGTTTGATTTGCTCATTCATTTCTTATCTAAAGCAAAAGCCTTATTAACTGTTTACTAATAGTGGTGAATTAAGAAGTTTGATTTTCCTTCTAGTTTTGGTGCAATTGTTGATTGGGAAGCAATGCCATGCTAGTTGCCTATGTGAAAATCAATTCATGATTGGTTTCTTATGGTTTGCCCGATATCCTGGTTGCATTATTCAAAGATAAAATTATTGTTAGAACTTGTTTCAGGGTGCTTTTGAATTTGAGCTGGGATAGATTGCCTGCATTTCACTTAATTGTTATTTGATAACTAGAGTTATCTTCTTTGCCTTGCATTTTTGCTCATGTAAGATATAAGATGTTGTTCTTACATACAGATTTTCTGTTGTCCTGAAAACTGGTAGCAGCAGCCGGTATGTGATGTGGCACCATTTTGTTTTGTGAAACCGTCTTTAGTATTTTATAGATATATATATATATATATATAACTTGATTATCATAGTACTTTTAATGTTGATATTAGTATATCTAGTTGCATCTAATTACTGGTATTGTCGTCTCCAGCTCACTGCAGTGCTTGTTCCTATAGTAGGTTTGGTAGCCTTCGTCTGGTGGGCAGGCCGAGATATTGTTCAAAGCAGTGTGAGGCTTCTTTAACTTTCGGTTCCTTATTCAGCTTATAAATATGGTTTAAGAAACTGTTTCTCTATGATTTATATCGATCTCCCAACTTAGTGGGTGTTGCAAGATCAATAGATATTCAAATGGCTATTTTTTATACCTAAAAGCAAATCGAACATGTTTGGCTTAATCAATGTTCAAAGTCTTCTATTTGCATATCTTCGTCAATGTGATCAGTAGCTTCAGCAGCATTTCGGATCTTCGGATCATGTTTTTGAAATTCTATAGATAGGTTTTTATTGAGAGAAAGGTCGGAACTCACTGTTTTGAAATGCAGCCATGTCGGAACTCGCTAAACATATGTCTGTTCTTCTAAGTATCAAATATCTTACTGTTTGTTTCTGAGATGCAGCCATGTTTGACTCGGTGTTCTTTATAATGTGAAGAAATATATGGAAATTTCTTTACTACTGACTGCCTTCAATAATATCTGATTTAATTGCAGTGCCCAAACTGCGGAAATGATTTTCAGATTTTCAAGTAAGCACGATGAACACCTCTTTTAGCTAACTTTTGGACATGTACGAGATGGTTTTGTAATTATTCTGACGTGGGCAGTAATGGTGATTTCTTAGGTCTTTTCTAAATGATGAGCTTCAGCTGTGCCCTTACTGCAGTCAACCGTTTTCAGGTGAATCTATTTTGATTTACCAACTTGAAGCTAGAATCGACAATCTATAAATATTTTTCGTATGCACATTACTTCTTGATTGAATATGGTTATGAAATGATTTTTTTTTGTCTTATGTTCAGTAATACATCTTTGCTTTCAAACTCATGAAGATGTCTCCTTCGAGTAGGCAGTATGATCTGGCTAAAATTTTAGCTAGCCAGATTACCCACTGTCTATTTCATTATTATTTTGGGTAGCATCCACTTGCTTTTTCATGTTTTATGGACTCTTGGATTTATTTGTAGTGGTGGATGACAAGTTTGTCGAGGAACCAGTAAAGTTCTCCAACCAAACCTTGAGATCAAAACAAGCTTTCAATGGCTTCTCTCCTGATTTCAAGAAAGGTTCCCTCTTTAACACCTGCTGACATTTTTGGGTTTCGGATTTAGTATTAACTGTCATGTGTGGTGTTATTATAACTGGATTTAGTATGTTTTTAATTCTTATAAGTTTGATTCAATACAGCTGGCCATTTAACTAATCAACCTGTCGACTTGAATTAATTTCCACTTCTATAATTAGATGAAAAACCAAACATGATATTTTGCGAAGTTGATTCTTCTATCCCATTGTCAACTTATATTGTCATGTGTCTTTTCCACCAAGAACATGAGAAAATAGAAGGGAAGAAATAGGTGGACTGTGGTAGATTTTGCATATTGAACGTAAATCCTTTGTTAAAAGAATTTTTTTTTTTTTTTTGTATAGACTGTTATAAACATCCATCAGATATCAGATAAGCATGTAAATTTCAGTTTACTGATCCGTGAGTTCTGAGTATTGGGTGTGGTTTTTTTCAGGAAAGGATTCTTCCACAGCAGTTGTTGATGTCGAAGCAGAAGTAAAAGATGCAGATTGAGGGCTACCATACGCGGTAAAGAACTTCAATAATTACTTTAGTTTGACCTTTCGGTACCAAGCAGGCGAGGAAAATTTTTAGGTTGTATTTTTCTTTGTTTGATTGGTAATTTACTAATGGTCTCCAGCATGCAGTTGTGTATGAATATTTTATTTATTTCTTTTCTCCAGAAATACGTCTTGCTACAAGGTAGGATGCAATCTTGCCTGTGTATTTATGTATCTTACACTGTCAAAACGGAGATAACTGCAGCGAAAAGGATTAATGAATCATCATGTTGTACATGAAAATCAAGAATGCGACATTGAAAAATGCTTGATCGATTTCGATAAAAGGTGTGGCATAACTCTATATTTCTTCTTTCTTTTTTTCTTTCCTGGTAAAAGGCGAACAAATGGGTCACTTCATGTTGCTGCATAGCCAGCTTCAGCATAACCCCGTATGTAATCTGTTGTCAGCTCCCATCTTTCTGTTCTTCCATCTCTCTTCATATTTTTGGGAATGAAGTAAATAAAAAACAATTTTGAGTTGTAAGAAAGGTCTTGCTTAAGCCATTAATGGTTAAACCTGCTGGGAAAGCAGCCAATAAACCTAAGTTTATCAAATTTTCATCTTTGACTCTTTGATGATTGAATTTTTGCACTGTCCGTTAGTTTCTTCTGATGCTTGTAGAGTTTTATAGACTTTCTTTGGACAAGTTTCGACATCAAAACATGGCATAAATTGGCTTATGAAAGTAGTAGATATGAATATGGAGTTTTAACTTGGTCCATGTAATCACTCCTAAAAGAAAAACATTCAGTAGATGAATGGTCGAATCTTGATATTTATAATTTACTATTGCGATCTCTTTCTTCGGTATTAAAAGAAAAATAGAAGAGAAGATTTAGTTTTGGTTGGATGCATTTCCAAATAGATTCTCATGCTGCTTCATATGGGGAAGGCAGAACACACCATAGCCAATTAACCATGCAACAGTGCCATGATCGATGAATGGACTAACCCCATTAATATTTCTACAACCAAACCCGTCAATTGGATGGGTATGATTAAGGTTAGTTTTTTTTTTTTAATCTATTTAGATTATTTTTTACATTGGATTAAAATTGAAAAAGTCAACGTATACATCTTGATGACTTAGAACTAGTATATGAACAAGTGAAGCTAAACAAGTCCAATAACACTGACATTGAATAGGCTGTAAGAACTGCTCTAGACCCTAGGAGACCCCAAATTTCTGGGAACAAGCTTAATCAAAAGTACTTTGCAAGCAATCAGTTTAAGGTCACTATAAATTTCATAGTTTGGGACATGATGGGATTTTGATGTAAATTTAAAAGGTATACCTACCAAAATAAAATGTGGGTGTCACATCTCCACCGTAAAATTTATTTTTGTTCTACTTGTTTACTGAAGTGGATAGATTTTTTTTTTTTTTCTCTTAAATGGCCTACATGTAATCGACAGTTCAATTGGCAATTGGATTCCTCGGGATTGTTTTATTAAGTTGGGGTGTCGCTGTGACAGTAAATTCACATTAACTTCAACATGAATGATATTTTATCACGATGAAAAAACGACTTCCAATATATTATCAGAAGTTTCTTACTTGATATTTTACAATTAAAATATTTTGAAATTATATTATCCAAAAATGTAAAAAGAAAATTACTAAACAACATGGGAACATTATACAATTATAGATTATTGTTTTTCTTTTGGTCTTTATTTCTTCATTTTATCTTCATTTTCTTTCGAGTCGCGTAAAACCGAGAGAGAGAGAGAGAGAGAGAGAGAGAGAGAGAGGAACAGAGGAGTGACCAGTGAGGAACAGAAGAGAGATAGGGAGACGACAAAAAGACCGAATTGACCTTGGTTATCTTTCGAAATTACCAAATCGTCTTCTTCTTCTTCGTTGTCGTCATCTCTCTCTCTCTCTCTCTCGTCGTAGATGTCTTTTCATTTCTCAAACATGAACGAGAGGGCCAATGTTTCCAAGGAGCTCAATGCGAAACACCGAAAGGTT
Source organism: Adansonia gregorii (assembly GCA_038382025.1). Lineage (NCBI taxonomy): Eukaryota > Viridiplantae > Streptophyta > Magnoliopsida > Malvales > Malvaceae > Adansonia > Adansonia gregorii. Next base: position 12,750,880 of record JBBYHO010000001.1, on the reverse strand, counting down.
ATTTTAAATTTACCTTTTTTTTACCTTCTTGTTTTATCCTATTTCCGATTTTTATCCCATTGTATCGTTTCGAACTTTGTATTGATTTGATCTGTGCTTATAATATCAATTTTCCTGATAGTTCAACATTTTTCCTCTGCTGCAATGTTACACATTACTTATTAAAATGTGGTTTAATGATTAGAGGAATACAGTTCTTTTTTTTTTTTCCAAATCTATATGTTCATCTTACTGCTCTCGCTGCAGGTTCGATCTGCTACTCTAGACACATGGCTTCCTGAGCAAGTTGCTTTTATTCAATGTAAGTTCTTTTCTTAGGTCATGAATTTGTATTGTTATAATTGATAGTGGTTTTAATCTTAAGATGGAGAAGAGCCTATGAAATATCATAATAACTTGTCTTATTATACAGCAATGTGGAATGACAAGGCAAACAGTTACTGGGAATTGGAGTTAACCTAATTACGATAGAGTTGGAATTGAGAACTTCATCCGTGCACAGTATGTCTCGTAGAGTTTCTGCATCCACCATTAATATTTTTTAGGTTTACTGCAAACAAAAAAAAAATGGTATTATTCTGATTGTTGTTGTATATTCTTATAGGTATGAAGAAAAAAGATGGGTTGCTAGAGATGGAAAATCCAAATCACCATCTGGAGGGTTAGATGAAAGGGCTCCTTCGTGTAGGCAGAGACCTATGGAAAAAGTTGTCACTCGCATATTAGTAATTCGTGTTGGCAGAGACCTTCTCAACTGCCTCCCTCCAACGGCACAAGCGTACCCACTCAAACTTGGCCAAACATCAGCTATAAATTCCCTGGAATGAAGATGCCAGTTGCTGGGCAGGCTGATCTGCAGAAACTGATGCAGGTAAGACTCCATAGTACAGTTGCAGTAGTTGTGCTTTTAAAGAAAATATCTAGCAAGTTTTTCATGTGATCACTTCTTTTTCCAGCATTAAACTATGAAAATGGGACAGTCGCAAATGGGAAACTCCGTTGCATATCCATTATCCAGGTACATATTTAATCTCTTTATTCTTCGTTTCGTCTCTTGTAATACCATTGGCCTTGCCATGAGTTTGGTCAGTTACAGAATAAATTAGTCTCTTTGCGGTTTTAAATGTCCTATAAAGTTTCTAATTGTATTCTGATCACTGACGTGGTTATGATAAATAACTATTGCATGGATTTCACCCATAAGTTGTTCCATGCTCCTAAATTTGTTGTATCGTGTTGCAGCTTTTATGCATTGGGGCAAGTTACCCCGGCAAATGGTGTTGTGACGACTGGAGCTAGCAAGCCTCAATCAGCTTCCCCAGTTTCGTCAACGAATTCTTCGGAATCAGGAAAGGATTATGATTTTTCTTCATTGACAAAAGGGATGTTCACGAAACACTAAGTTTGGTTCTGGGTTGATGATTGCTGGCTTTGTCATTCTATACCAAAATAGTTATTTTACAGGAAATTAGAGCTTCGGAAAGGGTTTGGGGGGGGGGTGGGACTATAAACTATTTGTAGATACAGTTTCAGCTTTTTGTTTTCTTCCTCCATATCTGGGCGATAGCTTTATTTGTACGAGTGGATTTATGCCAATCATTTAAGAAAGATTAGTTTAGATTCAAATTGGATTAATCATTCCTGCTCGGGTTGGTTCGTACTTATGTTATTCAGATTCAAGATCAATCTTGTAAAGAATGTACGATCAATTTAGCCATCACAAGTATATCTATCTCTTATTCATATCATCACCTATAAATTCTGAAAGTTAAGAGATTTTTATATTATTTTCATTTTTATAAATTTTTAAGTACACTTAATATGATTTTTTAAATATATAATCAAAATTTTAAAAAAAAAAGTACATATGTCGAGGATAAAATTCAAGTTTACGAGAATATAGCGTCAATGCATCTCTAATAAAAAAAATAAATTATTGAGTTAAATCTCGAGTTTGATAAATAAATATTGTAACATCTAAATATGTAAAAACAAAAAATTAACATGCGATTTGTATTGTTAATTTTTGAAATAAGAAGTAGCACAAGTTTCTGGAGAGTCAGAGCATGTCATCATTGGTACCTGATTTTTCTTTTAGAAAAAAACGAAGAAAAGTTATGAAGGTCCTTGATGAATGCTAACAGAAACAGGTGTCCATTTTTATCCAATCAGCAACCTGAGTTTCCCTTTGTCAGGATAGAGATGCAATCATGCAACTGCCCACAACTTGCATGATTTTTCTTTTTCCCCTTTACCCAAATTAGGCACAAAATCTTCGGACTTTTCTGAAAAAAGAAAAAATATTGCACAACGCATAGAAGGAAGAGGAATCTGGTTTTCCGGAAAAATCAACAGTCAAACTGGAACTGTGGAAAGTCAGTCAGTACATGTGTCAACTACATAATAATTGGTCGGTCGGTGCCATCGACTTTGGTAAACTCTTTTAGGTCATCATAATAAAAGCAAAGTTATGGCCTTATTGGAAGCTTCTGCCAATTTGTTATAATCATGAAACGTATTCTACAATTATCTGGACTATAAAACTAAGATGACATCTTTCAACAATCCTATCTTCTCTTTGATTTCTTTTATTCACTTACAACATATTAATTTAGTAATCGAAAAATATTTTATAATGTAAACTCCAGTATTTTTTTTTTTACCCATTAATAACGTGATAATAATAAAAGATTTACGACATCGTCAAAGATCATCATCAAATTTTGAATCTATGAACTCTAAATTATCATATATTTTACGTGTTCAATTCTTAAACATCATCGTTTATGTCCGCCTTTTTGCATGCAATAGTTTTAAAACATGTTACGGTTTTGTTTTCAGGTATGAAAATTCCAATTTTTTTTTAGTTGAATTGTTGCGTGGACATCCCATTCTTAGCGTCATCAAACCCCCCCTCCACACACACACACACACACACACCCACACACACACACACACACACACAAGGCAATGTATTATACATATATATATATATATATACCCTCCAAAAACAATCAAATCAAAATGTATATAATTGAAAGAGTTACAACTATTCGACTGAAAGATAATTAATAACCACTACTTATATAAAAAGTTCCGTCCATTTTAAGCAACTTGTCCACACGAGGACAAAACTCTGGACAATTTCCTACTTCTTTTTTAATAATGGAAGAGCATCAAAATTGAAGGTAGGAAATTTTAGATACGGATACGAAATTAAAAAATAATTTAAATATGATATTATATAAAAATAATTTAAATATTATATAAAAATAAAAATATGTTAAATTTTATATAATATAAATTATTAATGTATTAATTTTTTATAAATATATAATATTTTAAACATGATTATAATATAAATATGATATGAATATACAAATCGTAAGACAATCAGTACGTAGTGAATTTTTTTTCTTTTTCCCACAATTTTGAAATTGAATATTGTGAGTTAAGAAATAATAGTCTTTTTTATAGGTTAAATTAGTCAAAGGTGTTCTCATTGCATGATTGAAAATTTTTTGCTTTCCAAACTTCGCAATTAAGCATGTTTTTTATTTTATTTATTTTTTTTTTCAGTTTTCTTTTGTCGGCCATCTACTAATATTAAGACAAGGAAAATTTGGCTATTCTTTACTTGAAAGAATCGAACTCGAAATCTTCAAATCTTTAAATCTTCAAATCTTAAATATTCAGATGTCTCGACTTGAAAACGTATTAAATATAATTTTCTTAATAATATATCGATTGTGCATTTGTGCTTTGAAAATGAATGAGAAAAACAATAATTCTTTATTTATTTATACATTTGACGAAAGAATCGGCGAAGAGAGATTATTAGAGGTTTTACGGTCATTTCGTAATTTGAAAAAAATTTCTCTTTCCGATCCAAGAACTAAATTAGGTCGGCTTGAAAAGCCGAAATCACTTTTTACACTGATATTAAATTTTTTTTAAAAAAAATAGTTGTATATTAATATATATAATTGAATCTAAATAATTTTTTTAACCTAAACAATAATTTACTTCAAACCAGCTCGAATTATCTTAAATAGAAGAATTGAATTTATCGATCTGAATGAACTATTTACCCCTTAACAGTTTTAGAAATTATTCCATTTCAAGAAAATTAAAGCGTTTGGAAAGTTGATCTAAGCAAAAATTTATATTTAATTTTATAAATTATCCATCAAGAAATTATCAATAATAATAATCGAACTTAATCCTTTCCCAATTCAACCAAATCCTGTCGAAAACAATGCATCTTTCCGGTAAACGACGTTGGCATGGGAAAAAAAAAAAGGCACATCGAAGTGTTCATGTCGGCGAGACGATTACAATAAACTGGTCCACATGGTTACGGTCGTGCAATAAAATAACAGAAAATTATGGTCGACATGGTTATGGTCGTGCAATAAAATAACAGAAAATTATCTTATTAAGAATATTTTTCCTTAAAAAATTTACCATGGATCTAAATCTTCAAGAAGCATGGCATCTGATCGTGCTTATAAATGTAAGGTCCTCATATATAATATAAAATTTCATATATAGATCTACTTGTTTGAACTACCAATTTTACTTTATATCAAAGATGTGCATGAGTCCGACATAATTTGAAATTTTTTATTCGATTTTAAGTTAAATCAATTCAAAATTTTATTTTATTATTTAAAATAATATTAAAAAATATAAAATATATATTATTATTTATTATTAAACTTAAATAAAATATATCTTTTATTATTTAAGTAGTACTTCAGATCGGGTCAAACTGACCTAATTTACAAACTCCCAACCCTAACCTAATATGAACCAAGCTTGTTAGATCAATTGAACTACCTGACTCATGAATAGATCTACTGTATATAAATTTATATAAATCTTATATATATATATATATAATTTTTGGTTTGAGAGCATTGTACATGTCAAAATTCATTAGATAATTTTATGTTATATACTGAAAAGTATCGGTTAATTAAAAAAAATCACTTTCCCTTCTTAAATTAAGCTTAAGTAAAGGATCTCAGCTTTTAATTTTTTAATTAATTATTTATATTGTGCATCTGAAAATTAATAAAAGTCATTGGCGCATGATTTTCTTTTTCAAGAATAGACTTTAAATTTCCTTTAAATAAAAAGATATATATATTTCTAATGTTAAAAAATAAATTGGTATGGCTTGATCTCAAAAGCTCTTAACTAAATTATATCCTACTTTATTATTTTATTTAAATTATATAACCGGTATTGATGCAACGCCGAACAATCTCAGAGAAAATCAAATGTTGGGAAAATTATATTAATAATGAACTAAAAACTAAAAACAAATACTAAAGAAAAGAGAAAAAAATGTTTTATTTATAGTCATGAATTGGTCAACTTGTAATAGTGTCAAGTAGATCAAAAGATTTGTGTACTCGTATTATGTTTGCGTATTTATATATCATTTTCATCTTTAAAATATTTTATATTATATGTTACTAATTTATATTATATATATTTTGATATATTTATATTATTTTTTTATATTTTAATCATATTTTAATTATTTTTTATATCATGTTTAGAATCGTCGGATTTAAGATGAAGCTATGGTCGGTGAAAGGGTGCGCCACCCGAGCTGAAAAGGCCACATGGCTGTCCCAATTCCAATTGACCCACCATTCATGGCCACCGGAGATTCCGGATCCCATATTTCTTATATAATAAATTAACATTCCAAATCCTAAATTAAGCATTAAATATTGTTTAAAACACGAAAATTTTGTCTTGTTTTGAAGATTCTCTTTTGGGAGATTTTCCTAAGTAAAGCCTTGATTTTGATAATTAGAAAATTAGTGATGTTAAAATCTAAACAACTTTTTTAAGATAAGGATTGATCCAATTGGTTAATTTTTTTTAGTAAATTAAGGCATGCAAATTAGGAAGTGAGCACGTCAATTTGGCTGCTTTTTGTTGGAGTTGGTTACTATCCAAATTGGTTTTTGAGACAATGTTGTCGTTAATTTACCCAAATTGTACATTAAAGTTTGGTCTTTCCTATTACAAGATTGTCGATTATCTCCACATTTAATGATGAAAAGCCTATTATTTTATTAATTCCATGTCCACTTATATTAATTTATCATTAATTTTTAGTAAACCATACATATTTTTAATATAAATATATATATATATAGTGGAACCAAAGAAAATTTCAAATCTAATTGTTTGAACATTGGTTATACGCACAATCGGTTGAAGAAAATCTACTAATTGTTATATTCATATCAATGTACATATATTTTTATATATTATAATTATATTTAAATATTATATAATTATATAAATTTAATCATATTAATAATTTATATTATATAAATTTTGATACACTCATATATTTATATCGTATATATATTATCTTTCGTATTGTATTATATAATTTTATTTTTTACAAAATCTAAGTTGAACAGAATTCGTCAGTAGACATATAGACCTTAAATGGTAAATTAATGTTGACATAAAACACGTGTATAGACTTACATGGAACCAGTAAATGAATTTGGGTTTTTTTTCTTTCTTACATGTTCTTTTACGAAGTTACAAATAAAAAAAATTATAATTGTTATCAAACACTATATTCATATAAAAAATTAAGTAAACAAACGAAATAATCAATCATTTAACACATAATTAAACATATCTAAAATCAAATTGAACCCACTCACGAAGGTCAACCTAAAGTTTCTCTTATGTCACCAAACTAAGGTTTAATTGATTTTTTATACATTTTAATAGTATAAATTTGTTCTATAAAGTAAAGAAAGATACTAATAATTAGATTTATCTATAAGTTAAATAGTATATTTGGACTAATCGAATCAAAGTTTGAGTTTAATATTGTATTTTTTATATCAAATTTTTATATTAAAATAATATATTTTTATTTAAATTTAATTATAAAATATATAAATTTAATATAAAAATAATTTTTTGATTGAACGAATAATTATTCAAACCTAAGTGAGTGGATTGGATTGAGTAAAAATGAGCTTAGACAAGGCTTTTAAATTTTTTTTCGAGCCAAAGCTTGACCTGTGAACATCTATACTAGCAATTGTATGATTTTTTTATAAAATAAAAAATTTTTAATTTTTAATAATCATGATTTAATATAAAAATATCTCTATTATAAAAAATAAATTAAAAGAAGATTGCTTCAAAATCTCAAATAATTTGATTAATATATATTATTCAATCTTGAATTTAATAAAACAGTTTATTAAAAAACAAAAATCTTTCCTCCAACTATAATTTATCAATACCCATAAAAACCATTAATGCTTTATATATGTATATACATATATATATAT
>JBBYHO010000001.1:12724897-12743422 GCA_038382025.1 Adansonia gregorii | reverse complement strand
TCTTTCCTCCAACTATAATTTATCAATACCCATAAAAACCATTAATGCTTTATATATGTATATACATATATATATATTTGCAGGAATCTGACACTACTTTTAATTTTTTTAGAATTTTATTTAAGAAAAAAAAAACAAGATTTAATTTAATAATGTAAACTTCAATTTATTCAAACAAAAAAAAGGCAAAAATGCATAAAGATAAAAATAAATAAATAAATATTAACTACAAGTCAAACGAATACGTCAACCGTACGCCAATTGTGTACAGACCACGTGGAATAAAAAGCCAATGTCACCCCCTCCCAACGTGTCGCCTTTCAAAACCGTAACGCCTGGTCCCACATTAACCCAAATCCAACGACCAAGATTAATCACAAAACCCCCTCACTTCCCCTATATAAATGTGCTCCACCTCCCTAGACTCCGTCTCCTGCGTTTTCCACCTACAAAATATTTTATTTTCTCACCTTCTTCGCCGAGAAAAATTTTCAGCTCTTTTTTTTTTGGCTAATGGCAAATCTAATGTTCTCTTTCAAGACAGCGTTGATATCCACTGGAATCATATCCGTAGCGCTTTTATTTAAAGTTTCAGCTCCGTTGGCGACGGAGATTGTAACGTCTGGTATCCCTTCAGCTTACAGTTTAATACTTTCTTTGCTTCGGCCTCCGTATCTTTACCTTCTTATCAACTGCATCATCATCTCCATCGTCGCCTCTTCCAAGCTCCAGGCTCAGAAACCAGAATCTACTCAAGCTCAAGACAATCCTTCGCCGGAGATAGTTTTGCCGGCGCTCAAGGTTCCTAGTGAAGTTTATACTAGTGAGTATAGTTATGGAAGTGATGCTGCAAGAGTCTTGGTGGCGGAGGATGTGAAGATGGTCGAGGAGAGTAAGGGAACGGTGGTGGAGGAGGAGCAGCAGGATAAAGTGGTGGTGGAGGTGGCTCCGTTTAGGAGTGAGTCTATGGAGCTGGTGAGTTTGTTGAACGAGAAAGCAGCGGAGAAGCCACCGGTGTCCAAGAGGCTTGGTCAAAGGAAAGCTGTGAAAGCGGCTGCGGAAGGTAAACTACTTAGCTCTCTCGACCACTGGCACGAGAATTTCAAAATGAAACCATTAAAGTTCATTTGTGGAAAAAGTCAAAATTATCCCTAATTGTTTGATCAAATTTCATGTTGAAATCAAAGGGGAAATTCCTTTCACAAGTTTAATGCAAAAAAATGTGTAATCCATTTCACCGTATTTGTAAGGGTAAAAAGTACATTTGCTGATCAGTTATGCAAAAATTTTGCAGGGAAAGCCTTGAGGGTGTCGAAGCCAAAACGGCAAGATACGTTGGAGGCAACTTGGAAGACGATAACGGAGGGCCGTCCGATGCCGTTAACACGTCACCTGAAGAAATCCGACACCTGGGAACGTACTCCAAAGGACCAAAATGCCCCTCCCCCTCTCCCCAACACCATGAAGAAATCCGATACCTTAAGCGAACGCTCCAGGGAATCGTCACTGACTCGATCTTCAGGCTATGGAAAACTCAAGAGAGACCCCTCGTTGAGTCAGGACGAGTTGAACCGCCGAGTGGAAGCGTTCATTAAGAAGTTTAACGAGGAAATGAGGCTGCAAAGGCAGGAATCTTTGATTCAGTATCAGGAGATGATTAGGAGAGGGGCGCAGTAGAGATTTTAGCTAACTCTTGAGGGCTTAAAAGTAAAATTACTCTTTTTTAATTTTAATTTCACCTATTTTTGGTGGGGTAAATAATCCCAGGTTTTGTAAAACGGTACTTTTTTTTTTGAGTTAGCCAAAATATTTATGACAATAATTTTCATTTATTTCTTTTAAATTTAAATAGAAGATCCAATGAAATTTGATAAGTGTGCTTTCATTTAAATTTTTTCAATGGATTGACATTAAGCAGAATGTAATTTTTGCATTCAAGAAATTAAAAAAAATACGGTTTTTTAGTAGAATATTTGTTGTTTTAATGTTTCGATATCTGATTAGCGGTCGGGTTGGTTACATTGGGGAAGACTGAACACTTCGTTTATAAGGTTTAATTAAATTCGATTTTATTGTCAAACGGCTTTGTCATCTATAAGTTTAACGTATATTGTTGCTTGTAACATGCTCTAATCTTGAAATGAGAATGAGTTCGAATCTTTAGGATTAGATTCTTTTTTTTTTTTAATTCGAAACAATTTTACTTTAAGTCCTTTGAAAACAAACACTAAGCGGATCAGAAAAAAGATTGATAATTAAGAACAAAAACATTGGCCAATAATATTTGTGGTGTTGAGGCTTAGGTGGTTCTATCAAGAATACGATAAAATTATAAGATATAAAAAAATTAAAATATAATATAAATTAATTAATTAATTAAAATTTATATAATATAAATTATTAATATATAAAAATTTATATAAATAATTAATATTTTTAATAAAATTATATATATATATATATATATATATATGTAAACACGATTTCAATGTACAATCCTTACGCTTTACCCTTCGGTTTATGGTTGAAAATGGTTCCCACCCCCCACCCCCCATGTTACGATAAAACTGCTTGCATTTAATAACGGTCAGGTTGCAGTCTTGCCTTTGTCTTTGGTTTGTGGACAGATTGGTTTCTGTTCACGGATGTCATTTCCTTTTGAACACCATTCAGCAAAATCTTATCCGATCTATTAAATTTCACGCCATCAAGTATTGTAATGTTCAAATTTGTCAAAGATTTAGTCGGGAGTTTCGATGGATCTGGTTCACAGATCTCCTCCATAATTTCAATATTTACTAATTAGTATCGGCTGCTTACCAGTTACTTCCTGTGATTTTCTGTGAGAAAAAAAAAATGTGGCTTATATCTATTTATTTATTTATATCCTATATTTTATTATTGTTTAATTTGGTTTTATATATATATATATAGTTTATGCCGTTTGACTTGTTGTAGCATTAACATTGATCATATTTATAATATATGTTTATATTTTTAATCTTAATTATTAAATATTACTGTCATTGATTTGATACTATTATTATACATATTCATCTCAATTTTTTTGAAGCATTTTTATTATCTCTGTTTTTGATTTCATTGCTAAAGTTTCTATTTACTTGTAGCATTTATATCAAGTATATGGTTAAAACTTTTTTTTCCCCAAAAACATATGCATAAAACGAATAATTAATAATAAAATTTTATCTTCCCTTCTAATTAATCCTCTCCACTGTCTAAGGTCAAGGTATCCACTCAACCCGAATAATGTCAAGACAGAGTTAGGTTTTTCCAAATCCAATTGAAGTTAAATTATTATTTAATAAATATATAAAAATATCTTTTATTTAAATTTGATTATTAAAATATATTATTATAAAAATAGTATTTTTAATAGTTTGGAATATTAATTTAGGCTTTTTGGCCCTGTTAGGTCCGAGACAAACAAGATTTTTTTTATTGTCTGGGCCTGATCTAACCCAGTCCAGCCAACTTAATTCTCACTTCATATGAATTTTCTGATTTTGAGCCCAACTGATAAGTGATATTAAGACTTGGTTTTCACATTGTGAAAGGCTTAGCTTGATTCACAGCATTTCAGTTAGAACACCAATATATTTTCCTATGAAGCCAACAAATAGACAACAACTACCCACAAAGGGCTTAAGAAAATTTGATGGTAACCTGTTTTTCCAAATGCAACTCTTCTCACAAACCAAGTTCGAGTGTAATTAAACCAAGGATTCTTCGGCTTTGAGAGGATATACCGGAAGAGATTAACATGAACAAAAGGAACAAAAAAAATATTCCGGTTGGAGAGGATATACAGCGTGAGACTAACATAAACAAAAGGAAAAATTGTTCGGGGTTTGGGTTCATGTACAAAGCTAGCCTGATACATTATTCAATACCTCATGACTTTAGCAGTTTGCGTAGAGCCAGCAGCAGCATTCACTTTATTGTTGTTAGACTGCGTAGTACAATTCTCTCTGAAGGAAGACACTTGCAATCTGATCAAATTCAATGAGGCTCAAGTTATATTCTTTAACAGATTTGAACAAGGAAAAAAAAGAATTGTAAATCTGACCTGAATACCAAAATATTCCTCAGTCAGGATGCAAAGTATTTGGTTTTCCAGAACGGATATCAAGCAAGGCAGCTACCGCATCACATATTTACTTTAGCAGCTAGCATCACATATTTACTTTAGCAGCTACTACATCCCTCGACCATACCGGAAATTGAGCAAAGATTAACATCAGTGCCACTAATCGTGAAGTCAGACTTTCCCATCTAAAACCGAATTTTCAGAACTTTGTGGTATGATTTGCAAACATAATAAAAGGAACTGATATTTGGTATTTACTCAGAAACACTATAGTTCCTTAAAGTACAACCATATTTGTAAGAACATTGGTAGAATATAAGAGATATTAGCCAGAGATAAGGACTTTATATAAACGTATATGTACAAACTGCAGCATATATCTATTTCTCTATCTCCACTTTAAGAGAGAGAAAAAAAAAAACTTAGTTTTTCAGGCTATAGATGGAATGCTTTGTGGTAAGAGAATCCGACTTGAAATCTAACCTGACAACTGTTAACCAACCAGTTGGCCACTTTACTTCTTATGTCGAAGTGGAAACTCGTCTGCACGTTGGCCTGCCAAGGATGATCCTTTTTTGTCCATATTACAAAGAGAGGCATCTTTCGGATATCGTTGAATCTACTCTGACACCAAACATAACCGCCATATAAGAATCCGTATTAAATCAACAAATGCCACAAGGGAGAGTTCCTGACAAAGCTATTTGCAACTTCATATACAAATGTAAACTTTATTTTGTTCTGTATGGCCTTTCTGGGTTCCAAGTAAAGGCTCTTGAAACAGGAAAAAAATGAACCTCAAACACGACAAAAATATAAGTAATAAACATGCATGTATGATAAACAATCAACGAATTTTGATATTTGATAAACAACTATTCCCCTGCAGTTATCCAGTTAAAGAATCACAACAGATTCGGATATCGAATTTCTTTCAGTTATTTTGTTTTTCTTTTTAGTTTTAAAGCAATGTTTTAGAAAAATTCAGTCGATGCAAACATGACCAAATATTATGAATTCTACAAGACAGATTACTGGGATAGGCAGCTGAAAAATGGAGACTAATAGAAAATCATAGTTGTTTCGACAGTTGCAATAATAGGAACAGTGTGTTTATACATGTACTAGCAAATGCGTAACTAGAAAACATGGAACTTAAACTCCTGCTGCTAAATAACTGACAAATATTGAAAAGATTCCATTAATAGAATGAAGATGTAAAATTAGTCTCTCTCATCAAACTTCCATTTACAATATCAGATGTTATAAATAGGATAGACAGATAGGAACTCAAAAATAAATCCAAACAAAGGTCATCCATTAATGGAGTGTGACATTTATTACCATATATAGCTTACTGAATTAATTGCAGAAAAGATTCCCGAGTCAAGTCATTAAAGTATAATAATGTTTAAATTTGATGACATGACTAATTATAGATTAGAAACAAAAGAAACCAACTCAATCACTGAATGCCCGACTACTAAAATTATGTGGAAAAAATCTTGTATTTAGATCATTAACAAGTAACATATCAGTTCGAACTTGCTTAATTCCAATGCAAGTGAGTGTTAGGTGCCGCCTCAATCTCTTTTGATTAATGAAGTTTTTCATCATCATCCGAGGGAAAAAAAGCTTTTCATCTTCTTATCATTCACACCGATCACTTGCATCTTCCTTGACAGGAGCTGCATAAAATATATTTACTAAAAGCCTCAATTCACAGTCCAACTTAGTAAAGTCTCATCTTTCTCATACCCCATGAGTGATTCTTGTGGCCCTAACTAGTCTAGGTTGACCTGGCTTTCTTTTCATTTAAACTACCTACAGACTAAATGGTGAAAAACTGTTGCAATTTAAATGCCGTAGTTATACCTTTATACCCGTACTTTTGATGATTTCAATGCTTAAGATTTTAGATTTCATGCACGACCAGGATTAAAAATAAGCTTTCATCCTCTTTCGGAACAGCAATCATCTTAGTTCAAGAACATATTGTTTGAATATGTATACCATATAGGACTGGGATATTTGCAAACTTGGTACTGATTTTCTTTTCTTTTTTCTAAAGTTTTTCAAAACTAAGAATTAGAGGGTATAATGTTCTTTCTTCACAAACATCATAAAACTCCAAAGGTCTAAACAGTAAATTTGGCTTTCCGATATAAAAGAGCTACACTTTCAAAGAATCATTGCATAAATATAGGTTTTTGGTCAAATTGCATAAATATAGTTAAAAGCATCAATCAGTGCACCTGTTAATACTTAATAGTGTCGAGTTGCATGCATTTCAAGTTCATGGCAGAGTATTATGATTTTGGGACAAGGATTAAACATAACTTCTATGTTTGATTTTCTAACTTATAGGTAAATTGTTCAGAAAAAGTCCTACAGTACTGCAAAGTAGCATATAGTAAGTTTATTGCAATATAGTCATTTTGAGGGATTGACTAATAACAGAAGAAAGATAATTATAAGCATTCCGGCCCCAAAGAAACGGACTTCTTTGATTTATCAACATACTAGTTCGCTGACCAATGACAGCATGTATTAAAAGAACTTCAACACCTTTGATGAAAAGCACAAGATTCACACTGGTCTTTGAAGGGTAAAGTCGTTTTCAAACATCATGCTGAGCTCTGGAAAAGAAAGTGTGAAATCTTTAGGACAGTAAAACAAAGTTTTTTTTCAAATATAAAATCTACAAACGCATAAATATAATAAGATTATAATCTTCATAGACCATCTGCTGAGAAACTACTATTCCCTACCCGTTTTAGAAATTGTTAGTATCAAGAGAAAATACATAAATTCTACTGAGATGAAAGATTAAGGTTTATCTTGACAACACTATACACATCAAATTATACTTGAAAGATTGAGACAGAGAAGATAACCGGTCAATTTTTTTAGGTAATTAGTGTAGGAATGTTAAAGATTTGTGTTAGGATGAACTTGAAGACTGTATTCATGATACATAATTTATGGAAAAAGGGGCCAATACATAAAAGGTAAGTAGGCAACCATTTTATCTACCTTGCAAAGGAAAGCTATGTATATTGTTATCCAAATTATGTCCAGCTACCTTGCTCCCTATTATGTGTACAACATCATAGTCAAAGATGACAGCTATTTCTCATCGCAGGTCACTCACAAATCACAACCATAAACGGACTCTCTCTCATGCCTAACTGCATTTCAGGAATTTGCATTATCTTCAGAGGGTTAATGTTATCATTAAGGACCGACAACAAAGACATTGCTAAGGATATCCTCGCTGAATTCCTTCCGATTAAACCACCAACATTGAAGTAATGATTTAGATCACTCGTTTGAGAAACATGAGTAACTGTTATTTATTATTGTTGCTATTACTATTATTGTCATTGGTATCATTGCTATCACCATGATAATCTTATTTGAAGCCTTATCCTAACATAGACCTGATCTTTTAATAAAATGCATCAATCATTGAACCATCAACATATTACAGACTTGAAGCGGACTTTTCACGAACCACTTATTTGAGGAATAAATGGAAACCAGCAAATGCTTATGGGGCATCTTTATTTCATGGACACACTAAAAAAAATTAGTTAACTTAACTAGAACGCATACCTTCTGAACTGATGTGGCAGCCTGATACTTTTTGAATCCCATGACCAATTTTCCATCGGCTTCTCTTTTATAAAATGTAACTGAAAATTTCATCACTCACGGTCACGACTTAGTTATAAGTTTTCGGTCAGTTCAAAATAAAATAATAATTCTCGGGTGAAACAATATAAATCTTAAAAACTTTTGAGAACACTTCCGATAAAGTAAATTATAGCTGGATAGATTATCTTTGAGGTCCATGCAGAACATGAACTCTCATTACTAAATTTAACACGTAATTTTCCTATACATGTCCGATGACATTGAAGTATCTGAAAAGCCAATCGTTTAGCAAGCAGGACTAATCTCAAATTTGCTACTTGATTGGGACTAAATAGTAAGATATTCAAATGCAGGTTCCACCAAAAAGAAAAGCCGGACTTATCAAAAAGAAAACAAATGTAAAGCATATTAGACATGTAAATCAGTTACCTGTATCACCTGCTTGCCATTGCATCAAGAGTATGTAATCTTTAAGCCCTTCAAGAACATACATCTTTCCATTAGAATTCGACCAGGAACGGTAGTAAAGTTCCCAGTCATTTCCTTTTGTATCTTGCACTACGAGGAAGATTCCTTGTTGCCCCGAAATTTTTGGGAAATAAGCCTGTGATATTGTCTCTTTGAATACAAAAAATATATCTATTCTTTAATGAGAAAAATTTTAAATACGGTGAATATGCTGTAGCCAGACTAGATCTCATATATTCGTACAAAGAAGATATTCATCAAGAAAATCTTCCTACCCATTCTCGTTCCCCTTTAAAATCGAGTAATGCTTTACAAATATCATCATTTGATGGAACTTCTTAGCCTGTAACTGGATGATGTAATAGAAAAAATAGTATGTGGTATAATATAAGATGATGCCGGAGGCTGCTGCACGGATGAATTTGGAAAGTTGAATGTTTTACCGTATAAAAACCAGCATTGCAGCTAATGTGACTCAAATAGTTAAGTGCAAAATATGCAAAGAAAATATAAAGATATTAATAGGATCTTAAATTAGAGTAAATGAAAATAATGCACTAAAAAATAATTGTTCAATCACAATTTCTATCAAGAAACTTTCCAATGCACACAAAATTTAAAAATTGAAAAAAATAATAATTTGCAAGAACTTACCTCTGCACATCTCTTTGGTAACACAAGGCGCCCATTCCTGATGTCAGCATCGCTAGCAGTCAATTCTTTCTCAAACAAAGGAATAAGACTTGATTTTGACCTGAAATATGATTAAGGACTCGCAATTTCTAAGACATCAAGTTCAGTATGAACTGGGATATTGCATCAAAGCTATATCAAGCTAAAATATTAAACTAACACAGCAAATAAATGTATACTACTAATGTCATATAGAGTGAGGCAACCCGAAATCCTTCAACAAATAAGGTAAACTGCACAATAAATAATAAACTCAAGGTTGGTGGATACATTCTGCATATTTCCTTCAGCTCCTCTGAGCTGGTCTTGGGCGAGTATCTAAATTGTACTTGACTCTGTTTATAGGCATCTCTACGATGCTTGCCACCATTCTTCTGACGAGAATTACAGTTTTCATCGAGTGAATTCATAGAGGACTCTTCTTCAGCTTCTGCTGAAGGAGATTGCGGTTGATGCACTGCTCCGGGAGTAGGTGGAGTGGCTACAATATTAGGTGAGACACTGCATACTACGGAATCAGGCGATGGAATCGGATCAACCCCTAATTTAAAACCAGCAACATGAATGCAGGAGTTAGTTTTCCTTCCTACCGGAAACCATACAAATGACAAGATATTGCCGAAGGAGAGGAGTAAGGTAAAATTATGCAACTTCCATGTGCATTCTTTGTTCATTGATGGATGAAAAGAATAACAAAAGAAAAATATTCTTCCCATCCGATAACACTTCCCACAATCAGCTGGACTTCAACTTTAGGACTGATTAAGCGCATCATTTTAGCCTAAATTATGTTGGTTTAAAATGGGAATTTTCCCTGATAAGATTTCTTTCGCTTGCATAAACATATTGAAAACATGAAAAACTTGTGCAGATATAAGAGCCTGAAATTTGACAAGTTTATATGCCGCTGCTCCGTAAGAAAAAGTCATCCACTCCCGACCACCACCCACCTCCACCCCTAAAAACTTCATTTTCTTTTATCCAAATGCCCATCGCTTCTCTTCCCTTAAATTACATTAAATGCAAATGATGCATTAAATAATTGCTCATTTTAGTTCTTTCTGAAAGCTAAGAAATACTGAAATTCACCAGTTAGCAATTTCTCAGATTCAATAGATAGTCTTTGTGGAGAATCCGCTGCTTGCTGCATAGCCTCAGGGCTCCAGAAGGGTAGTAGGCATCTGTGTGGTGCCTGAAATAGAAAATGTTTATTTATAATTCAATAAATTTATATTTAGATTACGAAGGAACAAGCAGAACTCAAAAACTAGTAGAAACATGTGATTTGAAGTTTGAAAACACATATCATTCAACCAGTAGATTTTTCAGGATGATCGATGATGGCATTACAGACGGATGTTATTTGCCGTCTACTCATATTATAAAATGTTAATTACATACAAAACTTGCATGAAAACTAAGATAGAATAGCCGGATAGTTGAATCGTACCAAAGCTTCATTTATGGCACACTCTAAACATTTCACACCACCAGCATCCAATATTGTATATGTTTGGGATGCCATAATGCATCCGCAGTGAATTTGCTGCAGCAAATGGAAGAAAAATTAAGCATTAGCGAATAAAGTTTGTGGACTGGAAAATCAAACTAAGGATAAATAACCTGCAGGTAAATTGTATACAATCGATAAGAATTTTTTCGTCTTACCTTCTTACAAGAAGCACAATCTCTCCAACCACTGGCCTCAGGATGAAAAGTATCACAGAATGTTCCATCCTTAAAAGCAGAACTGAATTTGCAAAAGACCAAGTCAGTTTGTTTGCGAACACTACAAAGGTAAATGAGCCTCGAAATTTTTTTTTCAGGCTTACTCATATTACCTCCTAAGGAACACAAATGATGCTAAAAGAAGAAGATTTGGTTCATAATACCAAGTACTATCATCAATCAAAACCTAGGATACAGAAATTTTCAAAGAACAAGACAGATGCATGCACCGAAAAGTCAAACACAGAATCCATGATCTCAAAAGCAAAGCCCAAGCACATGTTCTCATATTGCAAAA
Organism: Adansonia gregorii; assembly: GCA_038382025.1. Lineage (NCBI taxonomy): Eukaryota > Viridiplantae > Streptophyta > Magnoliopsida > Malvales > Malvaceae > Adansonia > Adansonia gregorii. The sequence continues at coordinate 12,732,464 of JBBYHO010000001.1, read as the reverse complement.
ACATGAACAAGCACAAGTAAATCAATATGTGCCAAGAAACAAACTGCCATCCAAAAATGAAAAGCAGCAATCAAGTAGAAGATGTCCACAACGATCCAAGTAAACATCAATGATTTGTTCCGGAAAACAGACGAGCTATTGCGAATAAAAATGTATTCCATGCAATGATTAGCATTGAAGTAAATTCAGCCCCAGATATTTTAGATAAGATTAATTTATTTGTTACTTTCAAAAATGATGCGTTTTTAGTTTACACTATTAAATGTCGGTGCATGTATGCACGCGCACAAACTCCAATAGAGGAAGAGAGAGTTAAAGTAGTTAATGTAAAGTAAGCGAGGAAGGGCAAGTAGCAAAATGGATCAACTTAATACAATAACGCCTAAAGCAACAAAGTGTATGCAATATTACTAAAAGTTGAACAAATACGACACTTTTTAATTATTTGAAGCTGAAAACAATTCCATCTCGCTACTAACTATAACTGTAAGTGGAACTGAAGTTTGACAACAGGCCAAAAGATTTCATAAAGCATGCTGAAGAGGACTTTTTCTTGGTTTTTCTAGTAAGCTATAATTAAACAAACTACTGATGACCAATTCATCATTTTTACCAAAAATGTCATACTTCTGAATCAACTTTCATAAAACGGTAAATTCCATATGTGACGTTTTGCCAAAACAAATTTCACACTTATGCATATTGCCAACATCTGTACTCTACCAATACAAAGATTTGAATACATCCAACATAAAAATAAAAAATATAGATTGTTTTTTTACTTCCTAAAACTTTTAACCATACAATATTCCGTTCTTCCACTTCCATCAATGGCTGATCCCATTTCTCCATGCAATCCAAAACTTTTGATGGTGTACGTTTGATGCGTGAATTATCACAACATAGGGGATAGAGCAAGAACGAAAGGCTTTTGACCTACAAGTATGCTAATAAGAATCTGACTCACAACCTTTAAATCACAGAATCCTAAACTATACTCATAAAAAGCATGACTCTCTTCAATGGGATTTTGTAAGGCCAACTTCTTTCAACTCTGCTCCAGCCACCAAACATGTCAATAATGAAGCCAAAACAACAATATCAAGTAGATATAAATTTATAAGGGAATACAATATCTGTTCAACACCCAATAAGGACTTACTATAATGGTACCTCAAAGTATTACTTTCTCATGTCAAGGCAATTATCGGTTGGGCATCTTAGATTATACTTAATACAAGTGAAACGATTGCTGTTTCCTTGACATCATTCATTGTTTTATCACATTTGAATGAACACCAACTTGATCCCAATATTCAAAGAACCATTTTAAATCAAAACATAACTATTACTAAATGTATTATTACAATAAAAATCTTTCCTAATAGCCATATTGTAAACAGCTATCTATTACTTGAAAAGGAAAGAGTACACATAATAATAAAAAAACCATTCTATACACTTCTTGATATAGAATTCTCAGATATGTTTGGTTCCTCTATAACAATTCAACATATGAAATTAAAATTACTGCTGATACCTACAGAAATTACTGGTCCAAACACCCTAAAATCAGATTGGAGGTTCATAGTTAGACCAGCCACTTCTATTAAATCTTTTGACGACTTTATAAAAAGCCTTTGCATAAAAGGATCTCTTCCACCATATGATTATTTTTTAACATACATATACGAACTATGTATATGTTGGTATACACAAAGCCATGCCCCATTTCCTGCCTTCCTGAAATGCTTGTCACAAGCCAACTGTTATATTAACAGATTTCTCAAATAAATAAACAAACATGTAAATGAAACAAGGGAGATTTACTCCATCGAAAGCAAAGAGAAGCGCAGTCAACACTGATGACAGTTGCCGAAGAGAATAACTTATTGTAACAAAGGAAGTGGATAGATGGGTTAATTAGGATGAACATAATAGCAACAATGGCAATAGAAATAAAGCTTACTCCATTAGTTTGTTATTTGATATCCTATTTACAATTTATTCCAGAATCTCCTTTTCTTTTCTTTGGTAATTGAATCTCCGATTCTTCTAAGTCGCCAATATGACAAGATGCAAAAGTAAGCATGTGATGATCAAGAACGGAAGCAAACACAAGGATTTCTTGACAATTTTTCTTCAGCTTCCTCTTCGAACATGAACCGTAAAAAGAAAAGGCAGAATTGACAAATGGAGGGTAATAATCATTTCGGAGAACAGTGAAGTAGACATTAGCCCCCACAAAACAATAAGTTGACTGACTCCATACAAGAACTAAAACATGACAAGAAATTCCTCTTATTATAGAATTGAGATTAATAGAAAGAACAGGAAAAAAGGAAACAGAATCCACATCGATAATGTCAGCAGAAAGGATAGCATATCCGAGTGATTAAAATAAGCCTAAACAGTCTAACAAAAGCCAAACAAAAAACAAAAAAAAAAGAAAATCTGTAACGAAATTGTTAACTTCCCAAATTTTTCCAACAAACTATGGAGGGCTTCAGTTTACAAGCTGGGGAAGAAATTACCTTCCTATGCATCAAGTTCTTAAAAACCATACCTAAGCTCAAAGCAATCCATAGCAGAAAACAGTCTGTACTATTTTGCACAAATTTTACTTGTTTTCTACAGATAAGCTAAAGTTAATGCAGACAATTTGTTTAAAACAACAAATCAACATGAAAATTAGCAAATTATATACTTCTTTTTTAATCCCAAAATTAGCATTAAGCTTCATTTCTTCAAATCAAGTCGAAAATGCAACAATTTTACCTTTTTTCACATTATACCCTTATCTACTAATACATCAATTTTCAAGTTTTCACACAATAACATTATACTTACTCCCAAGCTTTAACTCTTAGGGAAAAAGATGGAAAATGTAAAAAGAAAAAAAATACTAATTATCCGTCCTACTTTTCCTGATATGTGTGGCATTTTCAAACTACTTACAACATTAAATTGGTGATAAAATTAATACAATAAAGTACAGTGATTTTTAACTATAGACGTATTGCATTAGAATATCCTATCTGATACCCCCCCCCCCGCAAAAAAAAATAAAAAGAAACAGAAATTGACACAAAGCCAGCTTTAATTCAGAGGTTTGGTTGGAAACCCGCATAAATTTTTTTAATTTTAAGCCATAATAATCATATTAGTTTATCAAAAATAAAGACAATGATTCCAAAAAAAAAAAAATCCAACTTTATCTAATCCAAATACAAAAGATCAGAACCCCCCAAAAAAAAAAGAATAACAAAACAACATGCATTGGAAGAAAAGCGATATTTACAGTAAAAGAAAACATAAAAAAGCCTACCCACAACGATGGCAGAGCATGGCGAAACCGCCATTACGAAGTTGCCAACCACTGAAGAAATTATCAGATGGAGATTTGCAGTGAAAACAAGCCTTGTTAATTGCTGAAGAAGAAGAAGAAGAAGCCATTTCCCTATCAACAAACAGTAACAAAGAAAACCCAGAAGAGATCTTTGAATTTCTTTGCCGTTTTTCTTCTTTGTTGTCGTTGCTGTTTTTTTTTTTTTTTTTTTTTTTGAGATTCAAAATGATATGACTGTGACAAAAGAGTGGAACAAAGATAAGGACAGTTTTTTAAGATTGCGATAATTTGTCAGAATTTAAGTGGCACTGACATCGACATAGATACGCCCAGCTAGGCTATTGTCCTGTCGTTCGTATCTTTTCTTATAAACCCATAGAGGGTTTTGAGACCGTTGGATTGATCCAATGGTTGAGAAATTGTTAAAATTTTGCCTAAAGCGTCTATGATTTTAACGAAAATGACTCAAAAATTATATAAATTACAATAAAATTATTAAATGAAAAAATATTAAAATTAAATGTAATGACGGAATTAATTTTTTTATTCCCATAATAATATATATGGGGAAATGAGCTTAAAATATTAAAAATGGAAAGATAATTATGTCATGTTGTTTGGTGAAACTAAACAAGGAAAGTGTAATCGTTATACTAAACAAAATGTATGCTTATTATGGTAGGTACAGCTAGGCAAGTTTGTAGTGGATTAAAACCTGGGGTGATTTGAGGCTTTTTTTTAGAGATGAAGATAGAGAACGAAGATTCCTCCTCATGTTTCAAACAGGTGTTAGCCTTTTCAGTTATCATGCAAAGATGCTTCAGCCATCTAATCAGACAGCATCTTACAAACAAAATCGGAAATCTGACGTTATAAATGAAATTTCTGAAATTTTGAGGTTTCAAAGTCTAAATTTTGATCATTTTGGTGAAATTACATTGTCATGCAAATTTTTTCTATTTTCTATACAAAGGATGCAGTACCTCGAGTATTTAAAATGTATTCACGAATGTAATTTCGATCACGTTATATATATTATAATTATTGATATAATAAATATTATTATAATTAATTGTTATAAATATTACTTACAAGCATCGATAAAAGAAAGTGTTAAAACCATTAAATAACAATTGTATCATCACATTGTGACTGTATTTAAATCTTTGAAAATAATCTAAGAATAAAAAAAATTACAAATGCTAAAACTCGAATTTTAAATTTAATGCCAACTGAGCTAAACTTGAGTTCACCGTACAAATTTATAAACGACTTTATCACATTGAAGTTGAAGATTCATAGCAGCATTCTAGGCATGCATACACAGATTGCTGTATTTACGGCATTTTAATTCCGTTCGTAAAATTTAAAAATTGCTCAAGAAGGCAGAATTTATATAGAAAAACAATCTATAGCTCTTTGATATCTTGTAACAATTCAACATAACAAAATCCAAGCTTGAATTAATGAGCATGACAAAAGTCTCTATCAAAATATTTGAATCTGCATTTCCAAATATTCTTCTGTTGCAATACCCCAATCCTTCAAATGCTTTTCAGCTTACAAATTGCAGTGAAACCAGTTGTAATTGGAAAAATTGAACTAAATATACAGGAACCTAAGCTCAGCTAAATTAATAAAAATTCATCTGAGTGGTAGAGACCTTGGATTGAAAAAAAAAAGGCAGCAAATTAAGTTCCTCTGGCAATAAAGTTCTTTAAAATACTCAGTCATATAGCACTTTAGCCAATTGAATTCTCGCTTTCTTGCTGTCATTCTTCGAGTTTTTTGCAGCGTACTTCTCATTCTTAGCAATAGCTTTTGCCATGGCCTTCATCTTCCGTACATTTTTTGATCTCTTCATTGGTCTACCCTTCTTCATCTTTCTATTTCAAGATCAGTACGGGGTTAGGGGTTTATCGAAATAGAATACATAGACAGCTTATATACCAGAAGGATATGATACCATAACAGAATGAAGTTTAACAAAGATTCATTTTGTCTAGGGCCTCTAAACAAGTATTTTTGGAAATAGCAACAGCCCTCAGGCTCATTCGTAAATGTTTCAACGTAATGCTCCATTCTTAGATATCGAATAAAAACCCACTAACACACGCCATGAACAAAATCATTTCAAATGTCAAAATCCGATTGATAGGCGTAGGCAATGTGGCCAGAATCTTGTCTATGTGGACAAGCTATTTTATGGCGATTTTCATTACCTTATAAAACAAAAAGACCAAAAACAAAACTATAGAAAGCCTAGAACTCCCAGAATCACAAAAATGCAAAACCAGCTTGCAAGATGAGAAGATGAAACCCATAAAAGTTACTAACTGCCAAAGAAAAACAGCAAGGTCAAGCATACATTAACACCATTAACAAACTAGCAATCCCAGATACACTCCAAAAACCACAAATCTGAAACTACATGCAAGCTCAAAAGAATCTAAAAGTCACGTTTCAATCTTCGATTATCCACTGGTTGGAAATACTAATTTAACAATTCTTACTACCAATCAAACTGTAGAAGATCATTAATAAAAATACTTTAGGACTACTCATCAAACAACACAACGAAAAAGCATCAATATATAACTTACTTCACAATCTTCTTTCGGTCTCGGGTTTGTGCTAAAAAATGGCATTTGTCCTTAAGTCCTACCATCCCCATGCTATCAGATCAAATTGATAGAGCATTAACAAAAATTCATGAATTCACCTCAAATATCGTATCCCTTAAACTCTAAACTAGATACAACTTAAAAACTCCACCCAGAATCCAAACTCTCATACACACAAGCATATATCTATATTATATGTATATACATACGTGTGTTGGTGTATGAAAAACAACAATCATTGTACAATTAATTCCTTCTTAAAATCATTAATTTTTATCATAATTTTTTTTTTAAAAAAAAAAAAGATAAAGTAATACTTACAGTTTTGCAGTAACAGAATCAGTCTTTTGAACTCCAGTCTCCGAAGTATCCATTGCTGCAAATAAACCAAAATTTTATATAAATTACAACTTTTTAAAAAAGGCACATGCAAAAAATTTTAAATTTCTGAACTAAAATTATTTTTTGGTTCTTTTTACCCTTTAAAGATTGAATTTTAATATAAAAGAGGGGGGAGGGAACGTGAAAGCTACCTCGAGGAAGATCAGGAAAGGTTCCTTCGCTGACGTCAATTGAAGCGGCTCCATTTCGCTTCTTCTTGTTCCTGTTTTTCGCCATGTCTTTGGGTTATTAGATATCAGACAACTGAGAAGAGAGTACTAAGAAGTCGAAGGATTAAACTTATAAACCCTAGAAATTTTCCCTAGAAAGGAAGCAGGAAGAGACCGCCGAGCCGACCTTCGAATTGAAATAGCCCAGCCGGTCAGTTTTAAGCCCATCTCCCAAGAACGGCTGGAGTTCAATGGGCTTTCCTGCCCATCTATAAAATTACCTTCAATAATTTTTTTTTCTATATTCATTTTTTTAAAATAGGAGAATTATATTTTTAGGAATCTCTTATAAGCAAATTTTGAAATGAATTTTGGGTAAAAAGTCCAAGAAGCATAATTTTATGCAATTTTCAGGTTAATCCATTTTTTATAAGCTCTGTTTAAGTGGGAGAATATATGAAAAAAATATTGTTTTTCTCGATATTTTTATCTATCGATTTTTTTTCTTATCAAATGTGATAATAATTTATTGGTTTTATTTTTTTTTAATATCTGATTTATGAATTAATTAAATTTATCTATGAATTTGTAAACCTTGCATTTGAATTTATTCAATAACTATATGCTATGTCCTTCTACATTGATGTTAGCAAGATTTTAGGTTAAATTGGCTAAACTTTCATTTTCATGCACAAAACAAAAGGAAGCATACATAATAACATGCCTTTAAAATAGCAAGTCTCGTTGTCTTGTCTCTGCTTTTTTTTCTTTTCTTTTATGAAGGAGTTCGTAATTTAAAGATAGAGCAAAAATTATAAATATTAATATTTAAATATAAACTTATTAAATATTATTTTTATAAAATAACTGTATAAATCAAATGAATTAAATTTTAAATTTATCTCTAATTTGTTTATTCCTTTTGGAGAAACCCAATAGACGAAACCCAAAGCTTAAAAATGCCTAAATCCAAGTCCATTGCGAAATGAGAAATAGCAGCGCCAGGAGTTGGTTGAAACCTTTCATTTTTCCAATACAAACAA
>JBBYHO010000001.1:12641180-12659484 GCA_038382025.1 Adansonia gregorii | reverse complement strand
TTCAAATTTCACTTTGGAGGTGAAATTTGAAAATTTTTTTAAATTTTTACTAAAATATTAATATTTATTACATTTTTTCCTAACACAATTATTAATTTTTTTTACTTAATAAATTTATTTTAAAATTTATTTTTATATTATTAAAAATATTCATATATTTTTAAAAATAAAAAAACATTTATATTATATATTTATATTATATTTTTAATATTATTATTCATCATAATTATTTTATATTTTATTAAATTCTATTGTTTACTTTTTTTAAAAAAAATTTATTCAAATACTTATTAAAAAAATATTAATATTTTAAAATTTTTTAAAATTTTAAAATTTTTGTCTGAACACATTGTGAGAATTTGAACAATAAAGTCCTTAATATCTCAAGCTTAACTTTTGATTTTTTTTCATTTTTATTGTTCAAGGCTTCAAACAAAAGTAGTTAGTGCAAAAATGGCATTACATATATACAACCAAAAACAAAACAAAAAAAATCGACGGGTAGCTTAGTTAGGACCCCAACAGCTCAAATACATGATTGTTCTAAGTGATTCTTCTGATTTCTTCAACTTCCCATCATCTCTCAGTTTCTTACACAAAGCCGAAGAAGAAGATGGAACTGAAATTTCCTTAGCCTGAGAAGATGATGATCTGATGAAATTGTTCTTGGCATGCTGTTGGATCGATCTTAGAGCATAATTCCATCTACAAATTCCTTGATCTTTCAATGCCTCAACAGCTCCGATGCTAGCTGCTGCTATCCAAGTTCTTGTTGAAGAACTCATGTCTATCGGTTTTCCCAGGAGGTGATTGAAAATGGAATCTGAAATGGTGATTTTTTTTTTTGTAAGAATTTAAAGGCTGGTTTTTCAGTTGGTTGTATTCTTGATTTGTTGAAGCAAATGGGAGGGGTGGTTCTTATATAAGGGGAAAGTGCCGGGTGAAAAACCAGCGATGGTATTTGCCGAAGCAAAAGGAAACAGCCGATGGTTTGAAGTAGTAGAAAGGCATAGGCCAGTGGTATCATAATAATCCTAAGCTGCAATCCCGTATTTAGAGAGGCCTTCAGGTCGATTAGAATCCAAGTTTATTTATAATATTAATATAATATATATTTATTTAAATATATTTTAAGTTGAAATATTGATATCAAATTTTATTTTAATTTATTTATATTTATAAATAAATAAATCAAATTTCATTAAAATCATTTATGTTATTTTGTTTTTAATTTAAAAAATATTATTTTTATTTAATTTTTAGTATTTTTATATTTGTTTCTTTTAGTAAGTTTTTTAAACAATAACAAAATAATATTTTTTAAAGTTTATATTATTAATATTATATATATTTAATTATATATTTAATCATATAAATTATATATAATAATATATTATACAATTAAAAAATTAAAAAATAGATTAAATTTGGGTTTTAAATATTGAAATCAAAGTTTAACTATTTTTTAAATAAATTTTATTTTTATTAAAATTAATTTTTAAATTTAATATTTTTATCCTAATTTTCCTAAATAATAAACAGATTTACTGAGTCTTTTAACAGAGGTGTCCACGATGGAGATAATGATAGTAAAGAAACGGACAAAATCCCCAAAGATTTGATTTCGGCCTGCTTTTCTGGCTCCTTTGCATATGGGGGATGAACCCTTTCAAATCCCATTCACAACTGTGAATTACTTCATTGATTGTTATTATATCTTCCCTAGAAAAAGAAAAAAATGCCAATGCAACTAGAAAATGGAATTTTCAAATTCTTATTCCATTGACTTATTTGTCTTTTGACTCAAAATATTGTTCCATTTTTATTTTCCTTTTAATGAAATAGGAGTATTATTCTATATATCCAAGGAGAATATTTTACGTTTTACAAACGAATTAAAAATATTATTGCGATTCAAAGAATAGGCTATGTCAAGCATTTATTCGAAATGACAATTTTTCAAACTTAGGCTTTTTTAAAAAAGTTTGTCCACTCTTAAACAAAAATCTATCAAGCTTACAGTACTTGGTTCAAATTCCATATTTTGCTATGCCAGATTAGCCTATGAGAATTTCCCTAGCCTGCTGAAGCAATCGATCGGAAAACATCAATCACTTTGACTTGATCTATTTTCTAAAATGAATGTGATCCATTGCATGGCCCTCAGCCACAGCATTGTGATGCAAGCAATGTTATATCAACAGGGTAAAAAAAAAAGCAGGGCAGAATTTAGACAGGAAAGGGAGCTTAACTGAGGTGAGTTATATCAAGTTCATCTGGGAATTTGAAGCTGTCAGCTGCGCCAAACTTTCTTTTTTCTTCCCAATCATCAGGAGACTCTCCTTCGTCAGCACTATCATTATCCTCGTCATCGTGGCTGACAGGCGAAGAGAGATCATACATGCTTTGGGACCGGCAAAATGGGGTGGCAAGCATGCTTACTTGACCGAAATGAGATATTTCTACAACAACTGTGTTATCATCTGCTGGGAGGGGTTGTTTCCATGGTTCTCCATCTATCCTCATAAATGTTTGATCAGCTGCACCCTTTTTAAACTCGAAGCGAACCGCGTTTGCCTAAATTTGCAGACAGAAACATCGGATCAAATGGGGAAAATAATACAGAGAAAGAGAGAAGAGACAGCTAAAATGGTTAAAGAGTTTTTTGTCTTAGAAGTCATGAATCTTCAACCTACCTGTGCTAAACGAGTCCCATGTCCTTTTGGAGCAAACAAAACTAGCCCATGCAGGACATTTCTAAATCCGACTATCTCAATTCGGCCATCATCTACAAAAGGAGGAGTCCAGCCTCTCTGTAAATCAAAATTTTATCAAAATTCGCAATCAAAACTTTTTGGTTAGAAATCAGTCCAAATTTAATTACGATTTCAGCTATGCTTATAATTCAGTTTGCTACGGAAGACAAAAATGAAAAGAGAAATCAGAACGGACATCGAGAAATTTCTTCCTATACGGTGTTCCCCAAGGATTGAATCCACCAGAGAAACTAGGCAAATTGAGGCAGACAATAGATCCAATGCTGTAATAGAATGAAATTTCAAGTACAATGAGAAATCAAAGTGTTGGTTATATATAATCTTTAAGTATGTATTGTATCCAGGTTATAAATAAGTTTGACCTTCGAGGTATTTTGAGATCCTCCCATTGGCCTTGTTTCTTCATAATCTTAACCTTTGTTAGCTGAGCTATGTTCCTGTATTGACATTAGGACATTCTGATAAACAATGGCAATCGACCACGTGGCTTGAAGAATTAATGTCATCCTAGGACTCAACCAGCTAACCCAGGAAATAAAACAAAATAAAAATAACCCATTTGGTGGACATAGGCATAAGAGTTAAAGGCTTAGTAACCAGGCAATTAATTGTCTTAAAGCATGCTTGGTGTTATTCAGCCTAAAGACAAATTGTCTTAAGCATATGAAAATAAAGCTCTAAGAAAATTGAAGGCGTGACTGACGAGCTAGACCTTGTTTACTAACATGACCTATAAAAAACAGAAAGCTTGATAACGAACCACAAAGTGATATCCATATCTTCAGTCACTCCTATGAATTTTATACAATATGGTTAATTTTCCTAAAGAAAGCATTACCGACAAGGTTAAAATATCCATATCTTCAGTCACATGTTCGTCTAAATAGGACAGGAATTTATATTGCCAAACATCTGTAAGAAGACTCACATTGAAGAAGGACGAAAAAGAGAACTGAAAAGCCATCCTTGAGTACATCCAAGCTTGACGTAAGTACTCTGCTTCACCACAAATGAAGAAGTACTCATGTAAGTTGCAGAACAATCATAAGGATCATCATGCAACTGAAAGGAACCTTACAGACAACTTAAAACAAAAGATCCTGTAATACACTACGTTATTGGTGGACAAGAGCACCTTTGGCAATACATAAAGGTAATTTGCTTATATAAACACCTATGCAGATATTTCCAACTCAATACATGAACATGTATAAGAGAGAGGAAAAGGGGAATTTGTATGATAAGTTTCACCTTTTTTTTTTTGATTGGAACTTAAAATTTTTACTAGGACAATTTAAGATTATTCCACATTTCAACAACCTTTATCACAGCAGAAAACATATATTTACCTGATTAATTAACTGATTTCTGAATTTTTCTGGGTGCAGTTTCCTCTCAGAGTGAAATGCATATGATATTTGAGCATCCATTCCTGACAAAAACATGAGATTCTTGGATGAGTGATAACGAAGTACATAGGTGTATATCTACTTGCCTTAAAAAAAAATTAAAAAAGTAGTTCTTCTTTAAAAAATAATGTTGGAAAATTATGAAATTTGTGTACTGGAATCTATTTCTTACCCATGCTGAAGTAGTTCCAAAATCCTCCACGATAAGTGTGATAACCCTCCTGAGAAGAGAGAACAACCAGCAAAGTTTTGCCAATAAGCATAAAAAGCAACCCCAATTCATATGAAGCAAGCAAACATTAAAGCGGAAACCAAACATGTAAATGATCATTTGAACTCCCATATTAGTAGCTTGCACCTTTGACTTATAATATTACCAGTCACATAGATCTCACGATAAATCTTATATATAATGATTTTCATAATGGCTTATGGGAACTAGAGATTAATACTGCACCAACAGTTTTGAAAAGGAAAAAAAATGAATAAATACAAACTGACACTTGAAAGGATCAGGGCTTATAAAGAGACATAAACATCATTTGATGCCAGCTATTAAGCAAAAAGAAGATGCCTTTCAGAATTGCTCATTTAGAATTCCTTCATCCACCAAAATTAAAGAAGTCAAAAGTGGTTTGAAGAAAAAGAAAAAGAAAACCAACAGACACTGAAGCAATATTATCAGACAACTGCTCATATGTAGAAACACCATAGCAATTACTGTAGTCAAAACATATTAAAATGGGGTGGGGGGGGGGGAGAAACAGAAAAATGAATTCATAAAAAAAGAGGCAAAAAATAGAAAACAGAAACATACCATACCCAGTTTGTCTGTTTGTGAGATGCGATGAAATGCGTGCAAAGAATGGGGAAGTTCAAGAGGTCCAATGGGATCACAAGAACCTTCCTTAGGTGCCCTCATTCGCATGATAATATGCCAGCTGAAATTTCATTGAATGAATTGTAGCATTAATAATCGAAAGGAAAATTGAAGCTTTCAACACATAAGCAAATGAATTTCTTTTTCCGTTATGACATAATAAAGCAGAACCAGATCAAAATGCAAGGAAAACAAGAAATGCTAATATGAATATAACATCACCATTTAATCTAGGTTCAACAAGAAATAAATCTTTTTCATGTTCATTTAAAATTTTGAAAAGTTCTGGCAGATACCAACTTTCTTCCTGTTTGGCTCATAGTCTTGTACATCACATCATATAGCATTTAATGCTTTAGAGGACTATGAGAGAAGTCTAAAAAGGTTAAGAGCTTAGGGTGTGATGAAAGCCATTAAGAAGATGGTTTGGTGGAAAAAGTATGAGTGGTCAGCTAAACATAGTTTATGGAGATTGCACAAAAATAAGAATAAAGGTCATAACAACTAACAAGTGTAGCAACACAATAACAATATCCAGTAATCAAGTCTATGAACTACATGCATACCAAGGTCATCAAAAGCTATCTCATGTATTTAGTAGGAGTTTCAGAGTTCAGACAGCTTATAGGAAGTAGAAGATATGTAAACAGAAGCCTGCGTCCATGTTTATAGTTAGCTTAATAGAAACCACGAGACAGCAGCTGAGGAGTTTATCACCTGTCGATTTTCATTTCCTTTGCATTCTTTACTTGTTCCAAGAATGAGAATACAGATTCTCGGTCTGTACCAGGATTTTTCTTTCCCTGAAAATTAACCAAACACAAGGTATGAAAATTTCAGTTAAACCAATTCTTCCAGTGCCGTATGTAAATTGTGGAAGAAACAATTCGAAAAATAGTACATGCTAGTAATGATCATTGTACCCTATTGTTCCAGCTTACCATCATCGACGACAATGAAGTGAACAAAATTAGCACGATAGGCTTAAAATTTCCAACTAGAAAAGACTATGCATTGTAAGTTTTGTTCTTTTTATGTCAATACCAATTGGTGAAAGATTGATAACAAAACAAGGACAAAAGCAGACAAGAAAACCATCATTCTTGTTCATACAAAAGAGATATTCCAATAACTAGACACAGTTCATGATTTACATGTCAAATGACACCGTTAGAATGAAAGGCAACAATAAATAAAGAAAAAAGAATCCTGCAAGACAATGTGAACTAACAATTAATAAAATAAACCAGATAAGTCTAGTATGCATCATCCTACCCAACCAAAAGAAAAAGGCAGGTTGTTCCCAGTTCCTAGAGGCACTGTAGAAACTGGAGGTGGACGAGGCAGTTTAAGATCGGATATTATACCAAGAAGCCAGCCAGCTGTGCCATCGCCACCTGCAACCTGACAAACGGTCTAAGCATATATTAGAGATAAAATTCAGGTATAAGCGGTGTGTATGCTTAAAATAGACACGCATAAATATATATTTGTGTGTGTGTGTGTGTAATGTAAATGTGTATTAGTAAAGAAAGACAAAAAAAACCTGATAATAAACATAACTAGTTACTTAACATGTCAACTCACGATTATTCTCAAGCTATTCTCAATAGCTGAAGCCAAAACATCCCCACGCAGCTTAAGTGTTTCCAAGGTGGCATAAATTTGATGTAGCACCTTGTCAGGTTTTGTCTCTCCCAAATCAAAAACCTGAAGATCATTCAGCCAAGTTTGATTCAAAAGGTGGATGTTCTTAGTCACAATTACACTATCCTTTAAAAGCAGGAAGATAATACCTGGTTTTTGTTAAGAATGGAACGATATGTAAGAAGAAGATCCCCACCAAGCTGTCCTCCACTTTTGGAGTTAATAAACACCAACACCGGACAAGAAGGTATCCACGGTGGTTTCTTTGCTTCTGATCCAGGAACAAGTATATAATTTGGGATGTAATAGTCACTCAAAATATGGTTCAACTTAACATCGCCCATCACAGCCACACAACTGCAAGTTACATATGTAAGAAAAGGTAAAAAGAAAATTCAGGATACAACTATAAGTTACCAGCAATCATACGGAAGCATCAGCTTTGTGCATGACTAACAAAGCTAAGGAACATAAACCTTTGAAAGAGTAAACAGACACTTGCTGGAAAAAAAAAAAAAATCAGTAGCTCAAAAACACTTATGCCACTCAATGAGCACCTTAAACCTTCCATGAAAATCCATTCTCCTTTCAGGTTACATAGAACTACAGTCAAGACTCAGAAATATCAATGCATAAAATCTTGAAAATAAATATAGCTAGTCATGTGATTCTTATTGATTTGCACTAAAGATAGTGCCATAATCAACCAACTTTAGGAATTTAATAAAACAGGGAGCAGATTCCAGTACGCACTGATCTAAACAATGGAATGAAACATAATCTAAATTCAGTTATCACTTTAAGTTAAATTTTATGCATTAATAATTAGCAACAAAAGAACAGTTAAACCTTCTAGATAGAAAACTACGAATATCTCTAGCCATGAGTTGTGATCCCAAGTACAATTCAACCATGCCCTTTAACGGGAAAAATGACAATTTGTTAATCAACGCCATTCTCCTCAAACATAAAACAGATCAGAAAACAGAAAACCCAAAACTGTAACACAAATTAAGCATAAATCGTCAAATTAATGCTTAGTTATCTTCGTTGACCCTCAGTTTTCTCTGTATCATATACTGAAGCAGCTGATATAAGATAAATAGAACACGTAGATGAGCTGAAAATCTTCAGAATGCACGCTTTTTCTTGTTTGCCTCCATTTTCTCTCCTTTATCATGCAAAAACAATTCAAAGAAATGAACAGAAAAAACCCTCAAAAACTTCAAATGCGTATTTTTTTCCCTCTCTTTTTCTCTCGAAAGTAAAAATGAGCTGAAATCTCTCAAAAGTCAAAATGCTTCCTTTCTTCTCGCTTTTCCTTCGATTTTCTATCTTTTGTCATGAAACAGATACGAAAAACCAACAAATGAGCTCAAAATTCTCAAATGCGCGTTCTCCCTCACTTTTACTCTCTTGAAAAAAAGCAGGAAATTTTCTATTCACGTTTCCTCTTTCTTTTGCCTCTTAACTTTTCGTTTTAAATCAATCAAACAGAATCAAAGCAAGAAATATCTACGTTCTATATATACAAAGAAATGTAAAAGAATTTAAAAAAAAATAATAATAACGACGATGCTTTACTTGAAGAAGAAAGAAACTGTAGCGTAATTAGGGGAAGATCACCGTAGGAATCAATCAAAGCTCAAGATTCAAAGCAAATCAACAAATCTTCTTCTTCATCTTCTTCTTCTTTGATTTCTTTTTTAATCGTAATACTCGAAACGCGGATAGATTGAAAGGTGAACAAGTGTGAATTAAAGACAAATAAACAAAGAAATAATAATAATAAAAATTAAATTAAATTAAATTAAAAAGAAGCTTCGGCTTTCCTTTTCGTGATCTAATGGCTGCCGTCGTCGGTTTTTGCATTTTATGTCTGTCGTTTTGGACGTTTTACCATTTCAAATATGTTTGGCCAACTGACACATTGGAAAGAGCACGGAGGGGTGGGGTGGGGCAAACTAACGCTTGTTAATTGGAAGCGTATGAGTTTCGGATTTACCGAAACGAAGAGAGAAACGGCAGTGACACGTCATCCAAAGAGGAAAAGCGGGGAAGGTAACTGGTTGGTGTGGTTTGAGAGGGTAGCGAGTAGCCGTAGTGAATTTGAGTCTGCATTAACCGAGGTAATAAAGGCGGAAATGACGTGGAGCCTTCATTCCTGTCGTTAACACGTTTTGACCTTGTCACTTTCAACTTTCAAGTTCCATTTGGGCCAAGAATAGGCCCATAAATTTGTTAAACAAGCCCTTTTTCTCTGTCTAGAAACACGGCCCAATCTAACCTGATCTACAAACTTTTTTTTAAATTTGATAAAAGTGATTATAGATTGGATCAAATTTAAAAGATATTTCAAAATTTATTCGAAGTTAATTTTGATTTGATCATTTATGTTATATTTATTAATAAATATTATAAACCATATACATATAATATTTTATATTTCAAAAAATATGCTTAACAAAATAGACTATGGACACTCCCATTGAGCAATAAAAAAGTCCTCAACATTTTTTACTTAAAATTATCGTAAATTAAAATTTAATTGTTAAAACAAAAAATTTAACACTTTACAAATAAATCACACATTTATTAATAATTCTTAGACATTCTTAATAATTAGTATGGACCTTTAAATGATGATTCGAATTCTAATAACTTTTATCTAAAATCACTACTTTTAGAAAATCTAAACATCTATATTATTAATAATGCTAAAATCCCCGCCTATAAATAACAATTTTGAAAATTTTGCTATAATGTTTTATCAAAGACTATATACAGTGGAAAAAATTATTGTATTGTTTTTTCTTCTTGAATAATTCGCCAATGTGCAACGTCAAGTCAATATTTATTCACAAATGGGAATGATAAACAAGCAAGTTCCTTGCATTGCACTAATCTGTACCTAATAATTATAATAATACAAATAATTAATTGTTATAAATTCCTTTTTTTCTAACCATCCTATATGTGCCAAAACTAGAGGCATAAAGCTAAGGTTATTGTTTAAAAACAAAATAGTACATTGTTAGATAAGGCCATTCAGTAAGAATAAATTGGTGAATTATAATATTCCCAAAGTCTTAGTGTGTGATAATCTTAAGCTTGCTTAGTCTTGAAGGAAATAGCTGGGCTTAATAGTTTGATATTGACATTGGTTCTTTATATAGCCACAATTTAAATATATTTTTTTCCAACGAAATTTTATAATTAACAATTAAAAATAGTAACAAGTGTTGTACCAAACAGACTTTATATTTTATATTTTTTTGTTTTTAAATACAACATTATTTTGTGCACTTTGGTTGCGTAAATGGTAAAATGTTAATAGTAAAAGTGATAACCAAACGACCTAATTTTAATTAGAAAACATATGGGATTCTTTTAGTGGACTAGACGGCAAGAAACGAGTATCTTTAAGGCACTTGTTAACATAGTTATCATATTATTTATTTATTTATAGTAATAATATGATAATTTTGATATTTTATATTTATGATAACCTTAAAAAGTGTTTAATGGGTAATTGTTAGCAAAATTCTAGTAAAAGAAACCTACCTAGGATGCAAAACCTATTAGCATTCAATGTTTGTTGGGGGTACTAAACCGAACACATTTGAACAAGAATTAACAATAACTGGGTTTTAGATATTAAATTTAGAACTTAATTAATTTAATTGAGAGTCTTAGCGTGTCAACTTGGAGGCATAATCCACTATATAATTAATAAGGCGGCTAAGTATAAGCAATTAACCCTAGATGAATTTTTTTTGCATAAAATGTGATACGTGGCCTAACAATGTAAGACAGATTTAAGTGTTATAGGCACCAATAAGAATCATTTAATTATTATCTTTAAAAATTTTTTACATTTAATACATTAATTTTTTTATTTAATTTAAGAATACTTAATTTATTAAAGGTTTGATTAACCGATGCTTATAAGCACTAATTAAAAATTATTCAAAAGTAGATTAATAATTTAATTACGTATTTTAAAAGGAAATCAAAATGAAGCTTGCTTTGGCTTTTTTTCCTCGAGATAAAAGACTGTTCCATTGTCGTTCATGTATAACACATATTAATCGATTGTAAGTTAAGCAAGTTTTTCAAAATTAATAATTAGCATTGAAACTTCTTCAAAATGAAGCAAGCTTCAATGATATACATTTAGGAAAAAGCAAACCCCCCAAAGTTAAAGTATGCATCTCAAAATAAAAGTTTCCAAAAGGTGACAGCAAAAAATTAGGTAAATTCTTCAGTTCTTCACATTTATTTTCATTGAATTTGGTTAACAAAGTCGTCACTTCAGCAGAAACTAGCTTTCAGCCCCATACATTTGCAGCTGGAAAACCATCTGATTTTCTAAATAATTGTTGCGTCTAAAGCTGACCTTCATTTGCCAATCGCATGCGAAAACCTGATGGAATACCCACGCAATGCTCACGAAACAGCGCCCCATCGAATTAAAGCATTATTTTCTCCAGAAACTTCATGAAATTATACAGCTGCTTTAAAGCCAAGTGTCTTTGATGATCTCCCCTACAACCCACAAGAAATTTCATTCTAAAATATGCTTCAAAGTAATAATAAAAAAAGATTTGAGATTTGATTGTTGAGTTGTTGTGCTTGATAATTCGATATGCTAAAATATATTATATACTTCAAATTAAGATAAAAAATTTATTATTTTCATCAACAGTCAAATCTTTCAACTTCACATATATATACATATGTGTATAGATATATATATACACTTACTTTCTCTAGAAAGTTTGCAATGATTTTTTAAAGTCCAGGAATTTCATTTTGACCTCTTATTTTGTTTATTTTCACATGACCTAACACTCAATTATTTTATCATTTATTAATAATTTTGAGCCCAAAAAAAGTTATGTAAAGAACATATCGAATCGTTACGTGGAGCATGTTTCATATAAAAAATAATTTATCTAAAAGAAGATAAAGAAATTTTTTTAAAAAAATTATTTAGATAGATTACAATCCACAACATTATTGCAAGGATCACAACTAGTCCAAATCTGGCATACGTAATTTGCATGTTTTATAAACCCTAAAATATATGAACCATGCACGTATGTATGAGAGCAAAATCTAGAAAAAAAAAATAATTTCAGTTCCTTTTGATTTTTTAAAACTAACACTATATAAAAACATATAGTTATTATAAAATTTCACAGTGTCGGAAAAACTTGGTTAGACCGAGAATGATATGTCGGAAAAACTTGGTGAAAGCAACAAACTAATAAATTTTTCTTAAAACAACAATTTTAGTGATAATAACTTAATTCTACTTCTTCAACAAACAAGAACAGAATTCTCTCTATACCATATTACGTAAATATTTATACCATTATTTCATGGTATTTTTGATACCATTGATTCTCAATTCATGTATGCTGTCTTTTTTTTTCATATTAATCGTATGAATATAAACACAACTTAAAATTATTTAATATATTAAAATATTAAATATTAATATAATCATATATTAAATATGTGACATTAGCCACGTTTAAACATATCAAATCTATTTATTATATTTTTTTGTATTTATTAAACGTGTCATATTCGCATATATGTTCGTAAAAATCCGTAATTACTTAATCTAATTATAACTTATGAAATTATCTACCCACCAAACATATAAGAACAGAAGATCAGAAATCAAAATGTGTTCGATAAAACAACATTTTTTTTCCTTTATCTTTTCGTTTATCTAGCTAGCTTGAAAGATATAAAGGGATATTGTTATCAAGGATTGAAGTTGTTATACAATCAAATAAACATTGAATATTACAAGATTGATTAAAATTCAATTGTTTACTATGTACTAATTTCTCCAAATCTCCCAATATTCCAACATATACATAATTATTTATTAGGACAACAAATTATTTGAGGTTAGGTGTGCCAAAAATAAAGAATTATACAGACAGATACATCATATATACGGAATTTTATACTATTTAGGTAGGCCACCCATTATTTAAAAACAAAATTATTGACTTTATAAGTATCAGATGGCATATATTAACTAAAAGTTTTAATTCTAAATTAGTAATTCCCTTACCATAATGAGTAAATAATGACATTAGGTTCCAAGTATATCAAGATCTTGTTTTATACCTAAGAAATTCTATGGGCCATTATTATGTTATATGATTAATTAAGTAAAGTTCGGTAATAGTACTTTTGTATAAAAAATGTTTAATACTATAATTAAAAAATAATTAATAGTAATTATTTGAGTTTAAGTCATTTTCTTCAACATCATGTTCAGTGTTCTAGAAATTGCTTAGAGGAGAAAACTAGAGCAATTACTAATCGAGTGAGAAGGTTTAGCAAGCAAATGAGGTAGTGTGTGAGGTAGTGCCTGTATACGTGGTATTAGTTAACCATTTTTTTTTTTAATTCTCAAAGCCACTTTTTTTTAAAATCTATGAGACCATTGGAAAACTTTGTGACACTTAAAATGTAATTTTTGCCCATTTCGTGTTTAAATAGAAAAAATACACTTAAGATTATAGATATTGAGATTCAAATTTTAAGTTTATTAAATATAATCTTTTAAAGATAGTTGCATAAACTAAACAATAGTTTCTTCAAATCTTCTCTCAATTAAAGTTCTTGATTTTATATAAACTTTTTTAATGTATGATTAATTAGAAATTTGTAACATGATTACCCTATTCCGGAAAGGCTCTTAAGATTTCATTTTAATAGAAAATATGAGTTTAATTAATAAATTTATTAATTATAAAACTCATATGCCTTGTTCTAAGACTTTTTCCTAAAGATTTTCTAAGATTTAAACATCTAGATAAAGTAATAATTCTTATAATAAATTTGCAAAACTTGAACCAAAATTAATGTTTATTACTAATTTAGTATTTTTTTGTTTTTTGTTTTTTTGTTTTTTGCCTAAATGATTAAAAAAGAAGAAGATATTCAAATTGAACCTAACTCTTTTAAGAATGAATAACAATCTTAGGTCAAGTCTAGTTCAATAATAATTTTTCCAAAGGTGAGAATTATCAAAGAAAATTAGGCAAAGGAAGGTGGTGTTTTCTTCTTTATTAAAAATAATAATAATAATAATGGGGTTGTTGAAACCTCCATAACAATGGCTGCGAAAAAATAAACTTGGTGCAGATCTTACTTGATGGGATTAAATTATGTTTGACCAAAAGATTGTCGTTTTTTAATTTGTGGGGACCTTTGTTGTCTTTGTTTTCATATTTAATGTTAGGCTTATCTATTTAGAAAATATTATTTGAATAAATAAATTGCTTAGATCTATATATATATATATATGTATACTTTAAATTAATTTGGACCACACAAAGCCAATGAAAATTTTGCCTTTTTCTTGTTGACAAAATGTTCCACTTTACTTAAATTTATTGCCAAGTTGTTTGAATACAATTACGTATGAACCAAAGCCAAAAAAAGTCCAAATATTAGCCAAATACTTGCTTTGAGCCATGGCTTTGTTTTTTGAATATATACATATATATATATATATATGTAAATATTAATATATTAATTTCCCCCTTATGCATTTTGGTTTAGTTTTTGTAAAGTGTGATCAGATTTACTAATGCTAGTAATCAACTTGGTTATTACTTTTACCTTTTTTTTTTGGCTTTTTTAATAGAAAATAAAAAAGCTAAAAAAAAATTAAAATCAGGGGCAAATAAATAATAAAAATAAAAATAAAACTAACTAGATAAAATCTAATAATTTCCTATAATTGCTTGTTTGATTTGATGCAAGGGTTGACTTAAATAGTGACCAATGTCCAATAATGGCTCATACTCAAAAGTTTACTCAATATTTTTTTTTCATTGCCTTTCTCAATCATGAGTTAATAATTGAAAAGAGGGCTTAACTTTAGCTTTATAAACAAATATAATACGTCCAAATAGTCACCCTTGTACCCTTAAATTCCATGAAGAAAAAAGAATTGGGTAATTGCCTTCTTTCTCACTTCATTTTCTTAATTTCACTTCCATCACTTCATTTTTGACTTGGAAAAACCCATTATTGGAAGCTTAAAATCCAAGTTAAATTCACAATATTTCAATGAACACTTCAATTCTCAAATAAGTTTAATATATATAAATTAAAAATAATTACCTTATGTATTATAATAAAAAATTTTATAAATAATTTAACGAGGTAAAATATATCCCGTAAATATATTAAAAATAATACATAAATATAAATAGATTACGAATTATTTTACCAACCTCCTTTGTGGAATTTTTTTTATTCTACTGCCAGTTAGGTAATAATCCATAAATTAATTCCCTTTCTTTTGCAATTACTTTGTTATCAGTCCCCATCCGTTCAAACCATAGTCCCTATCCGTTGGATTCCACCAACTCATAAATGAAATCTAGCTGTTTATCAATGTACAAAACTGTTAGTGTTGAATTAATCTTTTACAAGATTCTTTTTTTAATAGAAAGGATACATCATACATACTTATCAAATTGGAACTAATAAATTAAATTTCTGTAATCTTCTTTTATTCTGAAACAAGAAAAAGGGATTTAAACTTGTTTTATGAAAAAGAGATTACATGCATTTACCATTGAATAGAATGTTCAAATGCGAATACGAGTAATCTTTCGTAAAGTAAAAATGTGAGGTTTTAACTCAAACAACTAAAATATATGACATATAACCTTTTTACGAATAAGTATTTAGTTAGATTTTATACTTAAATATCCATAAATTAAAGTTTAATCCTCTTATTAAATCAAAATTAAGATAAAAAGAGAAAGTTATTAGCAATTTTTAAATAATCTTTTTTTTAATTATATATCGCGCCGAATAACATAAATTTTATACCTAAATCATTGGTTGTAACATGTGCAAAAAATCCAAGGTATTATTTCAGGGAAATTTTGGGGAAAGTCACATGAAGGCCACATGGAATAAGGGGGCTATTTATGAAACTATGACCCAAAGTTACTTTAAATTCCCAAAATTAAAATTTCAAACTTTGCTCCAAACTTTTTTTTTTTTTTTGTGGAGGGGTGGGGAGGGGGGACAAGAAAAAGCTCCAAAACAACGGAAAATTCCACACAGCTCATTAATTGCTAAGATAAAATATGGCTGAGACCTGAGAATAAGAACAATTTCAATCCAACTAACCTGGACATCATGGCTAGTTTTCATTGTATCAATCAAAAAGCAGCGGTTCACATTTCTTTTGTTGAACTTTTTACAAAGATATGCTATACTGTGATGATATGTCAAACTAATACATTAAGGCCTTTAAAAATAGATTAATGTTTGAAAAATCATTTCATATATCGTTGGTAAAGTTTTTAAATTTTATATATGTATTATTAATGTCACTCATACGTTTTAGGGTATCTTAGAATATATTTTAATTATTATGTTGCTTTTTGTCTAAAAATCAACCAATGACAAAAGAAAAAGTTTAATAAAATCAAAGTATAATGATAACATTTAATATTAAATCATATGATAAAGAGCAAATTAATTTGACCTTAATCTCAAATGAAAATTCATGTTTCTGAAAACATTATTTCTCTTCTATGAGAAAGTTTGACTATATGAATTTAACCCTCTTAGAAATTAATCAACAAGTAACTTTTTTGTTTGGTAAGAGTTCATGCAGTTTGTTTCAAATTTTGTTATATAAAGTAGAAGCAAGCCAAGAGACAATGTATCATAGAAGAAGAATGGTCAAAATACCAGAAAGAACTTTGATTTGTGTTCCTGTTCTTAATCTGTCAATTCAAACAGATGTTTGTGTTTTTTTTCCCTTGAATTAAAATGCCTTTGCCAATCAAAATTTGTGCATGGGTTTCAATAAAAATGAAAATGAATTTGCCAAATTAAGAGATATATAGTCCAAATTTTGGTCAAAATCTGTCCCATCAGATGAATTCACAATGCTTTATGAATAGCTTTTTTCTCTATGAATACTGTTTTAATCCACTGTTCATGAAATTATATTTCATTATTAATCCAATGTTTTTATTTACCTAACTTATTTATTCTCTTTTCATATCATGATAGCAATTTATCACTACATAGCCATTATTGTCTTTATAAAAATCTTTGACTGTCATGTGAATTTGATCATATGATTAATTACAAGAAATATATAAGCTTTCATTTTTACGGTATTAAAGATATTCTCTAAACAATTAATCTTAATCGAATTTTAAATTTATTAAATATTATTTTTTAAAAAATTTATAAAAATTGATTATGTTAAAATCAAAATTTGATGTAACTTAGAAATGAAATGAGAATGGAAACTAAATGATATGTATCTTAAAGAGAAGAATACATTAAAGAAGGGGGATGCTATGTTTTGAAGTTAGGTTACATGCACCGGTAAAAGTTATCATCTTTCTCCATCCCTACATAGGGACTAGAGAGAGAGAGAGAGAGAGAGAGAGAGGGCAAGGTGATAATACTTATCGCCTCCTTTTGAGAGTTTTAATGTTAGATTTTTTTTTTTTTTTGTTCCACATGTATTAACATTGGAATGCATATGGATATCATTGTCTAATCAATCATAAATGTTCCGAAGATAAAAAAAGTCGATATAAGCTCTATCGTATAGCTATGATCAAGGCTCGTTCGAATCTTGTTATGTTAGATCTTTAAATTTAAAATATATGACTGGTTAAAATTGTTTAATAATTTTAAGTAGAAAAGACATTTGATTTATATTTATTAAACTCATAAAAATTTGATGATCAAGTATAAAGAGGTAAAATAAAAGTTTACCTAAAGTAAAAGAAAAATGAGCCTTTTAATTATTTGTTATTTTTTTTAAAATATCTTAAATTAATTAACTTAAGTATCAAAATATATCTCGAAGATTAAACTTTAGTAGCTTCAAGGTCATACAGCCAGTTAAGTTTGGTTCACATTGTATTGAGTTTAAGTACAATATTAAGTTATTCAAATCAATTAGACTCGATTCAATTAATTATTTATTCAATTAAAAAATTTTTTTATATAAATTTAATTATAAAAATATATATATAAATATATTTAATTTTTTAATTTTTTTAAATAATAAAATAAATTTGTAAGTTGACCAAAGACCGAACATGAATAAAACAATTTTTAATCAGACTACACTTTTAAAAATATTTTTATATAAATTTAATTATAAAAAATATATAAATATAAATATGATATTTTATTTTTTAAAATAATAAAATAAACTTATAAATTAAGCAAAAACCAATCATCAATAAAATAATTTTTAATCGGACTACACTTCGATCGCAACATTTGCCTGACATTTCCCACGCGCTCATTTTGCTGAATCGTCCAGGACACGTCTTTTTTTTTTGTTTTTGTTTTTTGTTTTTTTTGCAATTACACGAAATTGGTGTAAGTGAAATTCGTAGCAAATTCAGCATGTTAGAGCCTTCTTTGGTTCTCTCTGCCCTATAAGAAGAACTTGAAAATCCCTATGTATCTAAAACACAAGAAAAAACAAATATATATAAATAAAGTAGTCTTTTTTAACCAAATATATATTTATTTGT